>CAUYSK010101841.1:0-46922 GCA_963575035.1 Avahi laniger
TTTTTAGCTGTCCAATTAATTTCTTTCTATTTTTGGTAGAGATGGGGTCTCGCTCTTGCTCAGGCTGGTCTCGAACTCCTGAGCTCAAACAATCCGCCTGCCTCGGCCTCCCAAAGTGCTAGGATTACAGGCGTGAGCCACAGCATCCAGCCAAGAAATCCTTTGATATTCCAAAATCACTTCGCACTCTGAAAGATGTCAGTCTTCCTTATCTCCTCAAACTTTTTCCTAGAATGATACTTTCTGTAGAATTCTGCATACGCCTTCTTTCTTGGTTCAGCCACACCAAACTTATTCAAAGCTGCAGCCCCCAGAGATACAATGAATGTTCCAACAATAGGAAACCGCAGATGCCTGGTCAAGAGGCGCCTGGAAGCCATGGTTGTTATTGTCCTTGATGGGCATGCCGACCTCAACATGTCCTTCCTGGCTGACGGAGAAGTGAACTGCCGGGTACACCGTTTCTAACAGTCAGAAGTGTCCACGTCTTGCCTCTCCTAAGAGTTCGCAAGCAGGCCGGGCGCGAAGGCTCACGCCTGTAATCCTAGCACTCTGGGAGGCCGAGGCGGGCGGATTGTTTGAGTTCAGGAGTTCGAGACCAGTGTGAGCAAGAGCGAGACCCCGTCTCTACTAAAAATAGAAAGAAATTAATCGGACAGCCAAAAATATATAGAAAAAATTAGCAGGACATTGTGACACACGCCTGTAGTCCCAGCTACTCGGGAGGCTGAGGCAGGAGGATCACTTGAGCCCAGGAGTTTGAGGTTGCCGTGGGCTAGGATGAGGCCATGGCACTCTAACCCGGGCAACACAGTGAGACTCTGTCTCAAAAAAAAAAAAAAGTTCGCAAGCAACTCAGAGCAGAACTGGCTGCTGCAGTTTTCCCACAGTGCCCAACAACGTCAGACACATAGAAAGTACTCGATAGGTCTTCAACTGAATTTAGCATCTGGCAAAAGCTTGTTTTTAGAGGAACCAAAAATCAGCCTAGGGCCCTTGGGTGATGGCGGCTTTTTCCACTGCCAGAGTGTCCTCGGATGCATGTCAGAGTCTCCATGTATGACGCAGGTATAATGCCGCTTTCTTCTAAGAGATGATGGAACCAACTGCTTGTGTGTTCATTAGTCCCTGCCTGACCACATCACAGCCCCGTTGAGTGGCCCTGACCTTGGGGAGGCCTCTGTGGGGTGCGCATTCCAGGGCGTCCCTGCCCACAACAATCGAGTCACTATGTCCCATTCCCTTTTGGTCTTTCTAGCGGTCCTCACGCATGTCCTCATTAGGAAGGTCCATGCATCTTCGCCTCTGGCTCCCCTGGACTGGCCTTTCTCTGGTCAAGATCAATGGGCCAGGGCTTATCGACACTGGTCCTTAGGTGTCAATTAGCCAGCAAAGAGCTGACTGACACTTGCGTTGGGCTGGCCATGAAGATGAAAAAAAGAAAGCCACTTTATGGCTTAGCCACTTGAAACCAGCATTGCAACTCTTGGAGAGCCCGATTAATTGGAATCAGATACGAAGGTGGCCCTCAGAACGTACAGTGGGGACGCTGTGAGTGGGGCGACAGACCAACGCGCTTGCTCCGCGCATCTTGTTTCCCGAGAGATGAGGGGCGATGGAGGCTGAGGACAGCTGGTATCTGGATTCCATGGTGACCTAGCCTGAGGCTGAAAACGTCTGGCTGTTCACCACTGCAGGCTCTAGGTGCTATGCGCTAACAACCGTGCATTGTGGAAAACAGGCGCTGTGCTTCCACGCCAACAGGACAGAGTCCTGTCCCCTCGCTGGGAGGGGAAGGCTAGGGTTAGTTAGGGCCTGACTTGAACGTCCTTAGAGGACTCAAGCACCCACCTCGTTTCCAAAGCCCTGGGCAACTCTCCAGAAAACAGGAGAGAACAGAGGCCCCTGCTTAGCCACTGACTCTGAGACCAGGGAGGCCTCCAGTCCCGAGGTGGGGCCCTGGAACGGGGCAGGTGGCTGGAGCACTGAGGGACTCTGGGTCCAGTGCTCCCACCCTGCTTCTCCAGGACACTCGCCCTTCAGGGGAACCAGGGGCTGACTGGGGGCCACGCTTTTCTGTCACCTTCAAGGAAGCAGCTCCAAAGGGCAGAGGCACGAGGGGAGGGGAGGGGACTTTCCCGTGGCCCTTAGAAGTTCAGGAAGACGATTAATGCCAATGAAACCCTACGGAGACTCTCTCCCTTCCTACTTCCCCCCAAATACTGCAGGTTTCTGACCCCCAACATGGCAACAGGTGCAGCATTTGGCTTACAGCAGGACCAGCCAGAAATCTCCCGGTTATTTTAGCAGGCAGTCCCGCCCGGGTACGTCAGATCAGATTCACATTCTGGATTCTGAATCTGTGTCTTCTGCCAGCCATGGGCACCACAAAGAAGGGGGCGTGAAACCGTGAGGAGGCCCCAAACCCGTACAAACTTTCTCACTCTCATGAGAAGATGAGTCCTGGGTTCCCAAAAATCCAAGAAGACAAGGAACTTTCTTCAAAATAGCTATCATTAGGTGACTCTGTGAGCCCTTGTCACTGTGCAAGGATTAAACAAAAGCATGGAAGACGCAGCCTTGCCCTAGCTGGGGGGATAAGAGTCACACAGCACCTCGCTTTGCACGTAGCATTTTACGCTGTGCCGTGAGACGACCAGAGACCGTCGGCACCAAGTGCAGGCAGTCCAGCACGGGCTCCTACGTCATACAACGTAAAGTACCAGGGGTCGGAGTAGAAGGTGAACAAAATGAGGGAAGGGGGAGGGTAGCAAAATAGAATGAAGTGGTCATGAGCAGGGCTGTGCCTTGGTCCTAGCGGCAGCGGGAGATGAGGTCGGACTGCGTGGCCTGCCGGGAACAGAGGTTCACATAGAAAAATAGTCAAAAATAATGACTTTGGCTTGTAAGGTGGGGGGACAGAACAGAGCCACTAAAGCACGCCCAGGGAACACATCTCTCTGCGGTGACTATGAATGCAGGTACAAATATACCTGAAAATAGATTTCGAAACACCCCTTCAGCAGCCCTGGGCCCACCACAGCCAACTTGGTCTGGAAGTTTTCCATCCCCAAACCTCACAACTGAACGTGAACCCAAGGAAGAATAACGACCTACTTGTATAGCACTTTGCAATTTACCAGGCGCCTTCCCGGGTATTATCTGCAGATCCTGAAACCACTGTGTTAACAGCAGTACTACTGCTGGCCAATAGTTACAGCGTGTTTACTGTGTACCATGTGCTGTGCAAAGCTTTCGACACAGACCGACTCACTTGAAACTATTACTTTCTCTATCCTATGGATGTGGAAGCTTCAGACGTGCTAAATGCAGTTCACTGAATCCCCGCAACGACCCTGGGAAGCAGGTATTGTCAATACCCTCATTTCACAGGGGGGAAACGGAGGTGTAGAGAGAGAGGTTCCGGATTTGTCCGGCATGGCCACCTACGGAGCAGTTCAGTGGCAGAGCTGGGATTCAACCCCACCCGGGTAGCCTGGTTCTCCAGAATCCACACACACCACAGCCCAACTCTCCCTCTTTGCAAGGCAGCGTCTACGTCTGTGTCAGGGAAGCCCCTGCGCCTCGGTTCACGTCTGACCACACCCCCAGGTCTCCTCTCTTCTCACGTGGGATTCTGAAGTTGGTTGGTTTGGCCTTATCTTCCTCCCTTCCTTCCTCCCTCACTTCCTCAATCCCATAGCTCATATCACAACCACCACCCTATAGCTGAGTGCTTTGAACTCAGAAAATGCACTTTCCTGCCCCAGCTCGCCTGCGCTTGAATCCCAGCAGCACGTACGGCCGTCCACCTTTGGCGGCTGGGAAGATGGGGATGTGTGTGCTACACTGTGACCCTGGCAGACTCAGGACTAACAATAATGTCCCATTTGGGCATTGCGCTCCATACTTCACAAGGCGTGTTTGCTCGTGTTCACGCTCATGTTCATTCTCATTAAACAGGAGAACACGGAGCTTGAGAGATTTCTCCCAAAATCACGAGATGGAGTGGAGTATATCGTCTGTACAGCCTGGGTTGTCTGCCAGGTCCCGGGCCCCTCCATGGTGTCTGGCTTCTCTCCCAGCGCTCGGTTCAGCAGGCGCTGTCCCAGCTTGCACCTGGGCTGCAGGTGGCCGAGAGCATGCCCTGCTTCCCACTGTCCACGCCTCAATCCCCAACCAGTCGCTTGACGCCTTCTCTCTTCTCAAGCCCCTCACCCTGGATCACAGCGATCACAGCTGATGACCTCTGATGACCCAGGGAGAAGATTAAGAACTAATTTAGGCCAAGGGGCCGGTTTGACCCTCCCCTCTGATCACACTTCCTCGGCAGGCCCCACTGCTCCAGATCTGCACGCTCCCTCCTGTCCCCCCTCCCCGAGAGCCCATTTGTCCTCCTCCTCTGGAATCTGGAGCCACCTTGTCTGCCCGGCCTGGGTTCTGCCTCTCCAGCCAAGCCAGCATCCTCGCTGCCCCTCGGACTTTGCCTTCCTCACCCAAGATGCTGCTGCTTCTCCCAAAATGCCGTTCTCCTCCCTTCTCCAGCAGTTCATCGTCTCTCCCCATCCCTTCTTTAGACCTTGAAACTCACTCTTCTGAGACTCGCCCAACTACTTCCTTCCCTCATTCTAAATGTGCCTTCCCCCAGACTTGAAGACCGTCATGGCTTTACCTCGCACTCGCTAGCGGTGCTTGGCTGTTTGGGCTGGTCCGTGAGTACACGTCGTACCCAGCCCGCATTCTACGTGCCCAGGACTCGGGGTGCAAGGAACCAGCCCCAACATAGTCCAGGCATCGTTCATTAGCATGTTTCTGGGTCACCCTATTGCACCTTTGGGTTTTTGAGATAAGAAAAATAGAGGAGAAAGGCCGTCCTCTTCAGCAACACGGGGGAGTGGTGGTCTAGGAATGTTTACAGTCTTGGCACAAACCCCCCAGAGATAAAGGAGGGGGCAATTGTGGGTGGGGGAGGAACTCAGGGTGGCTTTGAAAGCAACTTAAAAGGCACACAGAGCAGCACAGCGGGGCTCAGGGGCCTCTGCGGAGGGTTTTATTACGTTATTTTGGCTTTGAAATGGAACTGAAAACTTACTTTCGTTGGGCAAGACCAGGCCAGAGCGGAGCATCTCACCGAAATCCCGGGCAGCGGCTACCATCCTGCCAAGGGCTCGGGCGGAGACAGGGAGCCCCACAGGGCGAGAGCTCACGGAGTCCCCACGCTGGGAGAGCGGCAGAAACGCGGAGCACAGGTCCGTGTGCGGGGACAGCCAGGAGCTCCAGATCAATTAGCAGGGCCTGACACCCAGATCCCGCGGCGCGCACCAGTCCCGACCCGCGGGATTTGGGATTTGGAGGAGGGTTTTTTTTTTTTTTTTAATAGAAAAAGAGAAAGGAGTAAGAAGGAACATTTTGCATGCAAATGGACCGCTGCCAGAAGAGCCCATTAAAATGTAAAAACTCCACATTCAGCCTGACAAAACGGTGCAAACTGCTGTGTTTGCCAGAGGGGCAGCAATAAAGCTCACAACAAAGGGGCCGAGGAACAATGGCGGCTGAAAGGCCGCAGTCAGCAGGTCCCCTCGCGCGTTGCCATGGGGACCGCGCCGGGGCTTACTAAAGGTATTTCCTGAGGAGAAAGGCAGAGCCCACATGCCCAGGCAGCCCGGCTAATCCTGACAGGAAGCCGTAGCCATTCAGCAGCCCAGGGGCTTGGGGCCTGAGTTTTGTTTTGTTTTTATTAAAAAAAGATTTCGCTCTTTTGTGTCTCCCACCTCGTCACTGTAATTTAGCGCAGAGCCGCCTGCGCTGGCCAAAGCCGCACCCGGGGCCCCGCGCCCAGCCCACGACCCCCCAAAAACAGCTCCCTTCCCTCTGAGCAGCGGGAGGCGGGCAGAACCGCCGGGCAGCCCTCGCCGAGCTGTGTCCATCTTAAAACGGAGGGAGCCTGAGTGTCGTAAGGGGTAACGCAGCGTCAGAATCGAGTTTGGGGTTCAAAGTTTGGTGCCTGGGTTTATCTGATGCCCCCGCCGAGCCCGTACTGTTTTCCCCTAGGGATTTTCTATTTTTCGAGACAGAGTCTCACTGTGTTGCCCGGGCTAGAGTGCCGTGGTGTCAGCCTAGCTCACTGCAACCTCAAACTCCTGGGCTCAAGCGATCCTCCTGCCTCAGCCTCCCAGGCAAGTGGGACTACAGCACTCACCACCGTGCCCAGCTAATTGTTTCTATTTTTAGTTGTTTGGATAATTTCTTTATATTTTTTTAGCAGAGATGCGGGGTTGGGGGGGTCTCGCTCTTGCTCAGGCTGGTCTCGAACTCAGAGCTCAAGCGATCCACGCACTTCAGCCTCCCAGAGTGCTAGGATTACAGACGTGAGCGACCGTGCCGGGCCTCCCCCCTAGGGATTTTCTACCTTCCCCCAATGGGCACCAGCGCCCCCCACCTCTCGCAAAGGAGAGGGGCTGTAATTAAGTGATTAACAAAGGAATGTGCTCAACAGTTGTTTTAAAAGAAACTTCCCTCCTTCCTCCGTCTCCAGCAAAAGTTCTCACTTCAACTGTTTACTGATACACTATGGAGACAGCTGAAGATAAGACCCTTAGATTCCAGGTACACAGTGCTTCTCTCCCTCCTATGTTACCAGGAAGAGAGAATTGCTCTGGGAAGAGGGAAGTTCACGCTCTTACCCGAGGAGAGCAAAGGTGGATGCCCTGCAGCTACGGGGAAGGGCGCTCTAAGCTCACAGTTCCTAGAAATTTGTGTCACCGGTTCGCATTTGGCACCAGAAGAATCCAGCCTTGGCAGATTCAGGGAAGAGAGCCAACAACACAGCTGGCGGTGGAGACAGAAACTCCTGTGTGACAACTGCCCCCTAGGACACAGTTTAGGGTAAATTAACATTTCCTGAACAATACGGGGAACAAGCCATCCCCAGTGAAGACTGAAAAAAGGAAGGAGGCTCGACTCACCCAAAATGATTTGAACCCAGGTCTGTGCGTGCGTTTGCAAAGCCCAGGTGGTTGCATCTGAACTTCCCCCAAAACACATATTGAATCTGGCAATTTGATAGAATCATAGAGAGAAAAAAGTACTATTTTGGAGGCATTAAGAAAGTGTCCAGCAACTCCCCCCAGACACCCTGGGAAGCTTCTAAAGCCGTATTAGGTGGGTCCTATTTGGGGAAAAGGAGCTGGAGCCTCCATATAATGACAGAAAGTTCCCAAAAGGAACCCAACATCTGGTAAGGACCATTTAGGTAGACGGTAAGTTGAGGGGATCTAGACAGTTAGGTGGAGGGTTTTCCTGTTTTTATTAAAACCGCTATCCTAAATTCAAAAGTACAGCTGGTCCCCAACCATTACAGT
Source organism: Avahi laniger (assembly GCA_963575035.1). NCBI lineage: Eukaryota > Metazoa > Chordata > Mammalia > Primates > Indriidae > Avahi > Avahi laniger. The sequence goes on from CAUYSK010101841.1 coordinate 7,362, forward strand.
GCACAAGAACATCTTCCGCTAAATCGTTAGCTAAGGCGGTGTGTGCACGCGCGCATGTGCGTGCGTGCGTGCAGGGGTCCCGCTGCTGCAGGGGAGCTCAGGCCCTCCCACCGCTGGCCCGGAGCCCAGGCCTCCCAGCCATGTGTCTGCAGCTGCGACCTGTCATGCACTTCCTGGTCTGGGTTCTGTAATGGAAAGATCATTAAGAGTGGGGGAGGGTGGCGAGCGAGATGAATGAATCGATGGCAAAGAGGTAACTCTGGGGCTCCCACTCTCCACAGTGCTCTGACCTTAAAGTCCGGTCAGGTTCCTTAAAGGAAAGAATGTTCCGCCCTCCCCCACCCCTCCCAGCCTGGGCCTCTCGCAAAGCCTCCCCTCCCCCAGGCTCAGCAGAAATTGTTTGGGGAAGGAAACTCCAGCAGCTGAGCAGGAAAAAGTTGCCGCTCCTTAAACCTGCTGATGTATTAGCAGAGGCCTCAGCTGTTTCAGAATGTGCCTTCTGGCCCCCCCGGAACCACAATGGGTGTTTGAGAGCACAATTCTCCAGGGCTCTTGGCACCCCAAGTGCCTGCCACCCTCCCTCCCTGTCCGGCTCTCCGCTGCAACGGTGGGGCTGGGTCGCCACCCACTCCAGAGTGGAGAAAGGAATGGGCTCTTCTTAAAGTTACCTTTTTTCCAACATAAAGAAATGTCCTTATAGTGTCACGTTATGAGAACAAAGACAATAAAACATCCTTTTAAAATGAAATGGTGTAGAATGGTGGTTGCCAAGGGGCTGGGGGAGGAGAGAACCAACCAGGAGTTCGCATTTAATGACCAGAGTGTCAGTCAAGGAAGGCGGAAACAGGAAACAGTTCTGGAAGTGGACGGTGGTGGTGGCTGTACGACAACGTGAACCTAAGGCCACAGAACCACACACTTTAAAATGGCTAAAATACACCACAAAGAAATATAAATGATTAAAGTGATGGACATAATTATCCTGATTTGATCATTATATTAAATACAGCGTATACATGCATTAAAACATCACACCGTGCCCCATAAATATGTATGTATTCGGCTGTGTCAATTATAAATGTAAACATTAATTTAAAAAAATCAAAATATAAAAATGGTTAAAATGGGAAATTTTGTGTTATGTATATTTCACCACAATAAAAAAAATTAAATGGTGCTGGTTATAGGCAGAATTAGTTTATTAAAAATGTCCTGACTTGGCAAAATAAGTTGATGATCCTAAGTGGGTTCCAAAAACTGGAGGGAAATTTTACGGACTCATGAAATCTAGAAATCTGGGACCACTGCCACAGATTTCCAGGATAGTGAGGAGGACCCAGAAATGGCTTCATGTATATGGCCATCCATCCACATTCACGCTTTTATTCTTCAGTCTCTCCCTCTTCCGTGCATACGGCATGAAAGCTGAGCATTCGGTACTCTCAGTTTTAAGAAATCAGAAACGTGGTTTAGGGATTTTTCTACCTGAGATGGTGTGGCTCACAGGGATGGAGCAGGTAGAAGAGGGAAGCCAGAGCCCAGTGTCTCTGCTCTGAGAACCTGGGGATCCAGCCCAATCCGAACCCTGGGGGAAGAAAGTCCTATTCTCAGCAATGTCAACATTCTAGATGTCCTAAGTTAAGAAAGAGCCTAGTCTGTCTGAGGTCCCTGTAAAAACCATTTAGTTTTTCCAGTCCGGCTTGAGCCACAGGTCACTGGCTGGGTGCAGCAGAGAGAGCATCTGAGTAGGAACTACTAACTGTGTGACCTTGGGCAAGTCACCTCCCCTCTTGGGACTCAGTTTCCTCCACTGTGAAACAAGAAGGCTGACTGAGGTGACACGCTCCAGGTCCCTTCCAGCCCTAACCAAAGTCCTGTGTTGCCAGTGGGTCTTCTGTGATCACGCTGACTTCCCTTCTTGCCCGCCTCCACCAAGAGCACAGAGCTCCCTCTGATGGGAGGGAAGTGAAGAGCCCTCAATTTAATTGTCCCTCAGAAAAGGGGATTCTGTTTTAGTCAAGGAGATCCGGTCCCCAGCACCTTCACTGAATGCTTCTCAGCTCCATCCCTTCTCTGGGGCTGCCATGCTCTTGCCAGAAGAAGCCACAGCGGAGAGCCCGGGACTGGCAGAAAGCCCAGTTGTTATTGAAGGATTCGCTTTAGTGTCATTTTTTGATGCTCATCGCATGTTATCCCACAAGAACAGCTAGGCAAGTAGATTTTAAAAATGCACTGGGAGTTTGGGGGTAGCGAAGGCTACAATTATGCCCCTTCCAAATGCATGGCTAGTCTTTTTTTTATCAATACGGTCTTCACTGCTCCAGTAACGAGGAACGTTTTGAACGCCAAAGGCAGAACTTCATTCAGCAGTTAGTAAGGGAACCTGACTCTTCTAAGGTTCAAAAGCTAATTCCTAAAACTTAAGGAAAATAAACCTTAATTCCAAACGTAAACCCTAAGTTTGACAATAAAGGAGCAGAGATTTCTGAATGTAAAAGGACTCTTCTTCTAAGTGGCTGCAGAGTCAGCGCAGCAAGACCAGGAATTGCAGTCAGCAAAGCAGGAGGGCGTTCCAGGAACGTGTCCTTCCCTCCCAGGAAAGTTTCCACATCACTTCCCTATTCCTGGCCTTCCTCCCCTCCCCGGCAAACAGACCCAGCCCTTTTCCCATCTTTCCCTCCTCCCAGGATTTCGTCTTTCTCCTCTTTCTCCTCCACGACCCCCTGATACTCCATCTTCCTCACCACCCCCAGCACAGAGGTTAGAGCTGTGGGAACTGATACCAGAGAAACCCTCTCTGAGCTCCACCATGCATTGGCTGTTCCGCCTTGGCAAGTTTGTTTGGTTGTTTGTTTTACCAGTTTAGCCAGTTTTCTAAGTTGGTAAATGGAAATGATAATATCTCATATACTTTTTTGGGATGAGAATTAATTGATATCAGAGATTCTCAAAGCGTGGTCCCCAGCCCGGGAGCACCGGCATCCCCCGGGGAACTTGTTAGAACTATCAAGCTTGGGTCTTGCTTCAGAACCAAGAGCTCTGAGAACGGCAGTGTGTTTTAATACGCTCTCTAGCGATGCTGAGCAGTGAAGATCTGAGGACCGCTGCGTTAGATGCTCAATAGCGGTGGTGATAACTTTCTTACCTATTTTCCTTACTTTCCTACTGAAACAAGATTCTACTCCTAGCTTTTCCTTTTTAAAGCTAGAAATTTTAGGTATCTTTTTTAAAAAAAGAAAATGGATTGTTACTTACCTGTGTGCACTATTTATTTAAAAAGTATTAACTAAGCAAGTAATATGTAGCAGACATTTATTTATATATACACAATGCGTGTGTGTGTGTGTGTGTGTGTGTGTGTATATACATATAACCAAAAACCATCTTGCCAGCAAATTGGATAAACTATAATACTGTTTAAAGCAGAGCTGTGATTGAAGGAGAACAGAAGAAATTTCCAGGAGCAAACAGAGAAGCAAGCAGCCAGGTAAGCCTCTGAAATCCCCAGAGATGGACAGGCATAAGACTGGGAAGCTTTATTTGTTTAGCCTGCATTCTAGGTGCACTGAACAAAAGGTCTCCTCTAGGAATTTGCAATTCTATGTCAACAATTCAAAAAAATACTACCTCCAAATTCAGAAACCAGCCCCCTCCTGCACAAGCTGAGAAGTTAACATGAAAATGGCCTCCAAGTGGTTAATTACCCTGGACTGCCGGCCAAAATAGAAGGAAATACAGAACTACGCCCTCCTGTGAGGGCACACGGATTCCCACAGAAGTCCCATGGCAATACCCACTAGGAAATAAGTGAAGACCGCAGACAGAAGACAGAGGTGGATTAGACGTCCAAGAACTTAAGATAACCAATCATTGATTGGATAGAGACTATGGAATATATATGATTAATATGATATACAGCATAAAAAGAATAGTTGAAAAGATGAGCATATAAGAGACAAAAGCAGTTTGAAATTTCTATTTGAAAAACAAAACTTTTTTGAGAAATAGAATCAAATAGAACTTACAGAAATAGTCACTGAAATGTGAAAAAATTCAAGTTAGACACGGCCAGAGAGAAAACTGGTGAATTGGTGAGCAGGAAGGGGGTCTCAGGACTCTCCCAGGATTCAGCAGACAGTGCTAGATGGGAAATAGTACAGAGAGGGGAAGAGATCCAGCGAAGAGAGTGACAAGTTCAGCATATGGCTAGCAGGAGTTCCAGAGGAAGAGAGTGAAAGAATGAGAGCCACGCAACATTGGAAAAGATCATAGCTGAGAGTCTTCCAGCATGATTGAAAAACCTGCATATTCAAAGGACATACAAGTCTCAAGGATAAACAGAAACTCACACCTCGACACATCATAGTAAAACTACAGAATGCCAAAGAGAAAATTATAAAAGTACCCAAAGGAAAAAATGCAGGTTAATAAGGGAGGACAATCAGATTGTTAACAGATTTTTCAACAGTTGTAGAAGAAAGGAGAAGACAATGAAACATTGCCAAAGGGCTGAGAGAAAATAACTGTCCGCCTAGAGTCCCACACCCAACTAAACTTTAGCTTGGGAATAAGGGTGAAATAAAGACATTTTCAGACAACAAAATAATCAAGAATTTCCCATGACAAAACCCTTGCTGAAAGAACTTTCAAAAGATGTCTATCTGGAGGAAGGTAACTGAACACAGAGAAAGGACTGAGATGTAAGAAGGAAATAGTGAGTGAAGAAACCAGTAAACTCGCCAGCGAGCTGCAGCACGCGCAGGCTGGATAGAGCAGGAGCAAAGAAGAAAAGCAAGGTCAAATCCAGCTCTGTGTCAGGCTACCGCAACACAACTGACGTGCGTCGGTTCTGGCAGCTCAAGTGTCCTAAGGACCAGGAGGAGGGGGAGCTACTGATTAACCTAATACTGTGTCAAGTATGCAGGTTTACCTTTTAAAGGGTAACCACGGACAGACTGAAAAGAGATTGAATACTTGCAAACCAGTAGAGGAACAAAATGAGAATAAAGAAAACCTAATCATCGCTAAAATAATAGGTAGAACAGGCTTCTCACTGCCCTCAAAAGGCCCTAGGGTGGAGGTCTCTACCTTTTGCAACCTGCAAAAGCTGTTTTAGGGGTGGGGAAACCAAGGCCAGAGCGGAAGGGGCTCACCCAGGTATGCCCCACATCCTCCCTCCTCCAAGTGGCAGTTGGACTGAGGACATGGACAGGTGGGCGAGGGTACATGGACCTGGTGAAGTGACAAGTGGTGTTTCTGAGTTGTGTGCAGGTGAAAGGCAATAAGGAGCTAAAAGGAGAGCCCAACCTCTGGTGACCTCAAGGCTGCCTGTAGGCCTCAGTGTCCCCAGAGGTACATGACAGGGCTCCTGCCTCTGCCCCCCCCCCCGGGGCGCTGGCTCTCACCTGACTCTGAGTAGCCGGTGGCAGTGATGATGGGGACAGCCACCATGAGCAGGCCTGAGGCGCTCCACACATACTTCATGAGGAATTGCTCCAGCATGACATACCACAGGCGTTCCAGAAGGATGAGGTTGATCTGTGATGCCAGGTCCTGGTAGGAGTGCTGCAGCAGGGCCAGCTCCACCTGCCGGGGATGACAGAGACAGAGAGGCCTCATGACAACTCTCATGAGGGCAATGGTGGGAGTCCCCAGTGCTGCTTACACGTTAGGCCATTTGACAGCATGACAAGGTGAAGAGCTGGGGGTTACGACTAGGCAGGGCCAAGTCTCAAACTCAGGGTTGGTGGGGGCTAAGGGAATGCCTGCTGTCACAGTGCAGCTGTCGTCCCCTCTGTGCCTTGAAAACAGGCCCAGGGCAGTCACTTTTCACTCCCCTGATGAGCCCATTTCTTTGGGCTCCCCCTAGCACCCTCCTTCTGGTCCTGCTGTCCAGGTACGACCTCCCCTTCCCCGAGAGAAGACCAGCACCTCTAACATTTGACCATGAACTAAGCAAAGAGAGTACAGCAGAGCAAAGGCCAGTACTTTTTGGTTCTGAAAAATCCGGTTTAATAGTCTTAGGCCCCACCTCCCCCTCCTTTCCCAGAATTCCTTGGAGTGAGAAACTTGCACTGCATTTTCCCACCCAAACCAGGAGCCTGGCTTTTGTTCCCTTAGCAGTGGGTAGGCCTCTCCTGCTCTCCTGTCTGCATTCCCTCACTGGTCACCACCTGCCATGTCTGGATGGGGACAGGAGGAGAAAGGACCTGTGTAGGGAAGAGGGTGGCAGCAGCAGTCAGATGGGCAGGGCAGGGTGGCGTTGTCAGGATGTACACAGGTTGAGGCCACCAAGGCTCAGTCCAGGGACATGGGCCCCAGCCCTGCCTCCCCACACCCATCTGGTGACAGCTACCCAAACTGGCACTGTTTGCTGAGTGTTTTCACATCTGTCTCTATTTGATTCTCACCATGTTCCACTGCATGTGTATCCACATGTCCACTGTACAGTACACTGTACACTGAAGCCCAGACAGTCAAAATGATCTGCCCAAGTCCATCCACACAGCCTGGTGGTGGAATTTGGACCACACTGGCAGAGCTGTTAGGAGAACCACATTCTTGTAAATGACGCTTTGACTTACTGAGAAAGGTTTACTTTGTTCTCAACCACTTAAGAGGTTGTATGTATGTGTGTGTGCGTGTGCATGTGTGTTTAAATAAGCCTCCCTGTTGAAATTCCAGCAAGAACAGAATACTCCGTCACTTCTGCCCTAACCTGTTGATCTGAGCCTAGGCTGGTGTCCATGGGGACATCAGCCAGTGGGAGGACTGGAGTGGGCCACATGCTTGCACAGCAAGGGCAATTGACCTACCCATGGGGTCCTGTCACCCCACACGGCTTTTCAGCCAAGGCCTACGCAGATAAGCCGTGGATGCACATGGGGCCCTCTATCCCTGGCAAGCGAACCCTCTTGGCCAATGTGCTACTTCCTGAAGCTAGCCTGGGGGAAGTCCTTCAAAGAATGAGCGATCTCTCTTCTGCCCCCCACCACCCAGGTCTGCGTGCACAACTCAGCTTTCCTCAAGCCAAATCTCCCATTCTTGAAGTGAGCACACCTCTGAGTGTCCTGGCAAAGCAGACTCGTGCCAAGAGCTGGCAGCAGTGCCAGCCAAGGCTGACAGTATAGCTGCCGGTGATGTACCAGCGCCTTACCCAAGGGCGTGGCTGCCTGCCAAGGCCTTACAGCGGGAGGAGAGGAGAGCAGGAGAGGGGTTTCAGCTGAAGGCTGGGTGCCTTTTCTCCTAATCTGTAGTCTGGCCCACACCTGGGATGCCCCTCTCTGCAGAGGTCAAGGACAAGCCTTTTTTAAAAATTAGGGACAGGCCTGCTTCTCTGCCCAGGGCATAGCCAATGAGATTTGGTCCTGGGGCAAGAAGCCACCTGACCCAGAGAGCACACAAGAGCCTTCAGGAGGTGGATGCCATTGTGCCCTTCCCCCCACCCAAGCACTCAGGAAGTGAAACCAAGTCGCAGAGAGCTGGGCAGGAGGCAGCTGCAACCCCAAGCACAAGGAAGGGGAGGGGCCGAAGAGAGATAAAGGGAGCATTGGCCTGGAGTAACCTTTCCCAGTGGCTGCCTGCCCCCCCACCCCAGCATCGGCCCCTGCCCACCAGGGAGCTAAGCGCCTGGGATACAGGCGGAAGGGCAGCCACACAAGGGGCAGGAAGTGTGTCCTGCCGCAGCGGTGGCAGCCTGGGCCCAGCATCCCTAGCCTGAGGGTGCAGGGAGGCAGTTGAGCCAGTTGGTAGGTGGGCAGGCCTGTGGGCTCTGGAGGTCTTGACCCCAAGTATGGCCACTGCTGCCGCGGCCAGGCCAGCTCGTTAACCTCCGCTAGGGCTGAGTCATGCCCTTAATGCCTGCCTGCCTGGTAGGCCAGCTCTGCTGGACGCTGGCCTTCAAAGGGCCCAGAGGCCCAGGAGGGGCCAGACAGCAGGTCGAGTCCCATGGTCCCCACTCCCAAAAGGCATAGTCTCCTCCTGGCTAGCTGCAGGAGTGGGGCAAACCAGAGCTCTAGCGTCTCAAACCACTAGGATCCACAGCTCTAAGTCCAGGACAACCTCTTTGAGGAGGAGAGGAAGCAGAAGTGGCCTGGAGTGAGCAGGCAGCCGGCACAGGACAGTCCCCACCCAGCTTTCTTGCTTCTCCATTTCTGTGCCGAAGTCCATGGCTACCCAATGCCCTGCCCACCCCAGAACCACCCCCATGGCTCCACATGCTTGGCATCAGCCCCGGCCAGCCCTGGGCTTTCCCCACCACTCATGGCCGCCTGCCCCTGGGCCTCCCAGCCACGCACTTCGCTCCATGCTCAGCTCCCCAACCTGTCCCACCTCGTGGCCCCCATAGAAAGCGATCTCCTCCGAGTTGGCCACCACACGAGAGTGCATATAGCGCAGCTCCCCTTTCCGCCGTGCCTCCTCTGCCACCAGCTCCCCAAATTTGGGTGAGAAGGCCCGTAGCACATTGGCTGTGAGGAATACCACAAGGCCAGCAATAGCCGAGGGCCAGGCTGTGCCAGCCCCGCGTGATCGGGCCGCTCGAAGCAGGGTGTAGGAGGTCACAGCCACGTCTAGGAGTGGCTTGGTCAGGTTGGAGTACAGGTGGGCCACAGAGGCAGCAAAGGCCACCACATCCTCTGTCAGAGACTGGTCAGGGTTGCGAAGCCGGCCATCCATGTTGCTGACTCGGTAGTAGGTCTGTTGGGAGAAGTAGAGGCTGTAGGCATGGGCCACCAAACGGCTGCGGAAAGACAGGGCCAGCTGGCCCTCCAGGTAGCGGATGGCACTGTTGATGAAAGTGGCAGGGAGGGCGATGAGGAGCCACTGCAGCAGCTGCCAGCCGAAGGCCCGTGGGTCCTTGCGCACAATGCAGCGGGCCAGCCTTCCGTCCAGGCGGGCCACATATACTGACAGGAAAGTCCTGCTCACCAGGGCGGCCGAGTGCAGTGCTAGCAGCCCCGTCTCCCTGCACAGCACCCGGGGGAACAGCAGCCGCAGGAGCCACAAGAGTCGCTGCAGGAATACCCGGTTCATGCCGGCCTTAGCCACTGTGGCCCCGGAGACCTCTTGCGTGGGCTCCCTGGTTGGCACCTGAAGGCCCCTGGCCGGAGCCAGGCACTGCCGCACCAGGGGGTAGATTTTGTGGACCCCATAGGCCGTGAGAGCCAGGACCACCGCCGTGCGCTTCAGCGTAGTCACCCGTGAGGTCCGGGGGGTGGAAAGCACCGGCATGTCACCTCGGCTGACAAGCAGGAGGCTGGGACTGGTGCCTAAGGCAGCAGTCGAAGCAGGTGGCTGGAAGGGTTGTTGCTCTGACCCGGGGCTCGTCGTCTAGGTAACTGGAAACCTTGCAGTGATCCCTGAGACTGTCGCTTTAGGCCCCCGAGGTGGTGCTGGGGTCCCTGGTGCGGTGGGCTCAGGGCTCTCCAGGGTCGCGGCTTCTTCAAGCAGCCCAAGTGGAGGAACTTGGCTGTCCTTTCGTGTCAGTTCCCTAGCCCCTGAGGTCAGAGTCTCAAGAGGTCTCCGGCAGAGAGGGCGTCTCTTCCTCTCCTCCTCCTCCTCTCCTGGTGGCGCCCCTCCCCGGGGCACCAGGCGCGTTGGTCCGCTCCACAGCCTGGCTGAAGCGACAGTGACTCCGCCACCGGCCCAGAATCCCCACCTTCCCACCCCTCCCCAGGGGCGAGTCGGGGGAAGGGGAGGAGGCGGAGGAGGGGCGAGAGGCGGAGTCCGGGCGTGGGGCACCCCACCCCGTTCTCGCCCGAGGCGGGGCCCCGCCCCCTCCAGGACCACAGAGAGGAGGGATGACCTCGCGGGCTAGAGAAGCGGCCCTCGCCTTTCCGCCAAGGCCCCGCCCCGCCCCGCTCCGCTTCCAACTCCGCGCGCCCGGAGCGCTTGGAGGCGCCGCTTCCTTTCAAGCTCTCGGTGCCCAGCCCTCGGCTGAGGGGCGGGGGAAGTGGCCGTAGGCGGAGCCACTGCGGCTTCGCAGGCTGGGGGCGGGGCCCGCTGGGCGCTTCCGGTTTCCGGCTGCGGGGCCAGGGGCGGGGCCGGGGCTGTGGTGGGAGAGTTTGGTTGCTGCAGCGGGGCGTGCGTGGTGACTGTGGGAAACTTGGTGAGCCGGGTCCGCGCGCCAGGCCGAGCTCCAGGGCCTCCGAGGGTCCCCCAGCCCCTCGACGAGGGAGAGAAGCGAGCCCCGCGGAGAGACCAGGGGACGCGGGGAGCCTCGGGGCCTATGGCCGACCCGGGAGTGCGGGCGGGGCCGAGCGAAGGGAAATCGGGGAGGTGCCTTCAGGAGCCAGGCTCCGGGGGCGCGACGGTGGGGTGCGAGGGATGGCGGTGAAGCCCCACCAGGAGGTGCCGCCGGGGTGGGCTTCGGGGAGCGTGTGCCGGGCCAGGGCTACGTCGGGGACCCCCTGGTACTGCGCGGTCGGCTCTCAAGCTGAGTGGACGCTGTGGCTCACTGGGGTTACCGAGAGGGTTCTTCTGGCTTCCGAGGAGACTGCTTCTAGAACTTTCTCTAGCTGGGTGCTCATCCGAGACCTGCGTTTGCTCTTGGCCCCGACTCCTGCCCTCTAGGAGTCGCTCTTGTGGACCTTTTCGGGGCGCCCTGAGGCCTCGCGCCCCATCGGAGACAGAAGCGGCCGTCAGTTGGAAGGCTTTTTTAGCCCGTCATGCAGCCCAAGAGGGAGGCTGCTGGTTTTCTCTCAGCGCCGTTGGAAGGGCTTGGGAGGGAAGGGCCTGCTAGTTTCCCCGGGGTTGAGAGGAGACGGGGCATCGGCAGCTTTTGGAGAAGATGCGGTTATTGAAACACTGCAGTCCTGGGGCTGGCTGGGAGCAGGAATTTGAAAAACGCCCAACCTCTGCGGCAGAGCTCCGCTTGGCTGGGTGGGGAGCGGGCCTGATGAGTGTTGAGGATTTCCTCCCGTTTGTCGTGTACTATTCTGTATGAAAAACGCTTTCCCAGTTAAACAGGCATTAGGAGTCTCTCGAACTCCCTGGGGAAAGGAATCGTCAGGAAAGGTGGCTCTGGACACGTTAACACACATGCTGGGGGGGCAGCAAGTAACTCAATCCCAGGAAGCGGAAGTCTGTGGAGCCTTTGAACACTATTGGGCAAGGAGCCTTGCTTAATCCAGTCCAGCACTTAAAAGACTGCTATAGAGTTCTGGGGTTCAGGGTGAGGAGTGGCGTCCCAGTCTCTCAGGGTACCTGAACTGCATTTCATTGGCTGCTCAGCTTTTACTCCTGTTCCTTCTGTTTTGCCCTGCCAGGAAACAAGCTCCCATCTCTCTGTCGGAAACCTTTTAGCAACAGGATGAGTCTGCAGTGGACTGCAGTTGCCACCTTCCTCTATGCAGAAGTCTTTGCTGTGCTACTTCTCTGCATTCCTTTCATTTCTCCTAAAAGGTATGGTCTGTAGAGCATGCAGGCATGTAAGTGGAGGGTGTCTGTTGCCAAGTCCTGTGGCTCCTCTGTGCAGAGTTGGTGGGCCCTGGAATTGGGGCCAGATGGAACAGGTAGAACCTGTCTGAGGTGAGAGTGGCAGGGGTTGTGTTTATTATTGCCAGTGCTCCACATGGTTTTATTTTGTCACAGCTTGCTGAGTTCCTTTCCTGTGTACCCTGCCTTCGGTCTTCAGAATGCCCCAAAGGGAAGATCTATCTCTAGTTATGGTGCTGGAAATGATGCCCTCCCACCTACTCTTGGATCCTTGGAGTGTGGGGGATGGCAATGTAGGATCTGGAAGACTTGCAACACTGGATCACATTATTGCGGATTTGGTTACTCCTGTCCTCCTAACTAGTCTCACTGGCATTTGTGCAATAGTAGCCTCGTGAGCATTAGTCAGCCTATGAAGGATGAAGCCATATTGTCTTCTAATGAACAGAGGACCTGTAAACAGTTAATTGGAAATTAATTTTTAATTACATATATATAAACAGGTTTCCCCTGTTTAAATTAGAATATTACAAATAAGGCTAAGTCTCCACAGGTATTTTTAAAAACTTTTTTAATGAAAAATATACTCCTGATGTGATACCATAGGAAGCATGAAATACCACTGAAGGAATGTTCTTGCCAAAAACCAAACTTGCATGCAGTTCAGAGGAAACGCAGAAACAGAGGGCCTCTTGGAACTGTGATCTGGGAAGCTTTGTAGGACAGACAGCCTGTTCTCTGCACAAAATAAATTAGAAAACAAAGAGGGAGAAAGAAAGGAGAACTTAAAGAATAAAAGAGACTTATGACATTTACCTACTAAATGCCACATCAGTACCTTGCTGGGTCCTGATTCAAACTAACTGTTTAAAATGCAATGATTGGACTTTTGAACTCTGGCCCTGATAATGAGGATTTCTTGTTGATTTTTACAATACGTAAACACTTCTGAAGGCTCTTCTCTTTTAGAGCTACATCCTGAAGTATTTGTGGATGGAAATGATAGGAGGTCTGGGGTCTGTTTTATAGTAATCCAGGGTGGTGGGGGTGTACATGAGCCAAGATTTGTTGTGTGGAAAGATAAATAATGTGTGTGTGTGGCAAACATTTTAAATACTATGAAGGGGAGTAAATTGAAAAGTAAGTTTCCCTCCCCAGAAACTACAAGTGTTTATAAGACTGGTTTTGTAGACATTTTTATATACATGGACAGGTTTCCTTTTTTTTTTTTTAATGCTCTTGAGCGGATGTCATAAATTGGAGAATTGCAAGCAACTGAGGTAAACTGTGAATGGGCATTCAGCCATTGGAGAAGAGTACAAAGCTGGATTTCTATTCTGCTCCGGACCCTGGATCCCAAGTGTATGTGCTTTCTTTTCAGCCCCATCCTCGTATCTTCTCCTTTACAGATGGCAGAAGGTTTTCAAGTCCCGCCTGGTGGAGTTGGTAGTGACCTATGGCAATACCTTCTTCGTGGTTCTCATTGTCATCCTCGTGCTGTTGGTTATCGGTGAGTGAGCTATGGCTGAGGGCAGCCACCTGATCTAGACCCTGGCCTCTGCTGCAAATCTTTGTGCCATTTTTTGTGTATACTGTAAAGTTTTGGCTTCTCAGAGACAGACTGTTTAAATGCCTCCTGTCTTTCTCTTGGGAAGGAGATGTTCTTCATCCATACTGCTGACTGCTAGCAGGGCCTTTACTTTGAGAGGTGCTTTTAGCAGTGGGCAGGGTCTTATAGCAAGCAACCTTTATGCACCCTTATGTTGACCACCTTGCATTTCTGAGGTGCTTCTTGGGTTTTTCTAGAACTCGAAGTTGAGAGAAGCTAACTAGCCCATTACCTTACTTTAAGTAGTGCTGCTCACCTGGGACCCCAGTCACTTAAACAACAGCGTTAATCTTCTTCCTCGATACTTAAAACAGGGCCTCTAATAGGGGACTGAGCAGTCAGGTAGACAGTGAGCCTAGCTGGGAAGGGAAGTCCTGTCCTGTAGTATGAGGGGTGGGGAGAGACCTAGATATCTGGCAGCATAACTTGGGGACAAATCCCAGACCTCTCTGGATCTGGGCTAGACTTTAGGTTTTTCTGAGTCCTTCCAGCTCTGTACATTGAGGTGTATACCAGCAAGGACTCGAAAGATAAAACTGGTCCAGGGGCCAGGTGATGTTAAGATGGAGGGTGAACATTTTATGACTAGGTGGTGATGTGACCATTTAGAGACAGGAGGAATGACTAAAGCTCTTGTCTGGTTAGATGTTTGCTGTTTTGCTGTGATAAGTGGTCAATATGTTCCTGTGTTTGGACTCCAAAGTATTGGCTTGGCTTTGCTATGGACAGCAGTCTTGTCTTAGAGCTGTGATGCTTGCTTAGGCATGGAGCACTCCTCTCCCCCTGAGTCCTCAGCAGAAAAGCAGTGGGGATGAGGTGGGGGATGCTTTGATTCAGGGGAATGTGCAAAGCCTCACCCACTAGCTGCAGCTTTAGACATTTTTCCTTCGTGATGTTTCCGGGCCTGACAGGATGTGTTTAGATAGGACTGCCTCTGAACAGGTCAGGTGTGGCCCACCAGTTCCCAGCCACGTAGAGTAGCTGCAGGCTGCCTGAATACCTCACATGTTCTTGAAATACGTGGCAAGAGACAGCTCTTTCCAATTAGGGTTCTCTCCCTGAGCAGCCTCTGAGCTAGGAGTGGGTAGGTGATATGCATGTTGTCCCTGGGACTGAGCTCCACGAAAAGTCAGGCTACCCGGTATTTGAACTGAGCATGTGTGTTTTTGCTTTTGGGTTTGGAGTGGGGACAAGAATTGGGGAAAGGAGGGACCTTGCCTCTTCCCCATAGCAGAACCACAGACGTGTCTCTTTCCAGGTGCAGCTTAGTGGGCCAGAGAGATCCTTTGCAGAATAGTACTTGGCAAAACAAGCCTTCATTCTTTTTTGGATCAGGGAACTGCTTGGAAGTTCTAGAGAGACATGGCTATGATGACTGGCTGCTTCCTACCCTCATGTTAGGAAACATAATCTAGAAAGATCTGCAGAGTCTTCTACAAATGTAAGTGTTAGTTACTAGCAGATACTAAGGAAAGGTACTAGCATAACCAGCTTGAGCTATAGCCCTGAACAGCCCTGGGTAGCCCCTGCCCTTCCCTCAGAGGGGCTCAATCAGATTTGACTGGAGGATGCAGGGTCCACTCACCTGGGCCGAGGCCAGGGATAGGGAGGGCCATGTTCTGCTGTGGCACTTAGGCTATAGTGTATTGCTGAGTATCCCCCATCCCCGATCTCCTCTTGGCTGTCAGCCAAGGTGGTTGTGAGGATGGTGGGATTCCTGGATGCAGGTAACAGTATAAGAAAACGTGTTTTATTTCTTTTATGCTTACAAAAATAATGCATAGTTATTTTTAAAAATTCAAAAATTGAACTTAGTTAAAATCTCCTGTAATCCCATGTCCCACAGGTAACCATCATGAATACTTTGTTGTGCATTTCCTGTGCTGACATTTTTATTAAAATGTTTATAGCAGTGGGATTATATACACATTTTTTGGGTTGTGCTTTTTCCGCTTAACTGTATCTGAGATGTCTTTTTACAGCAACTGCATTCTTTTTAAAGATTATATAGTATTCTCTCATATGGTTGTACCATAATTTAATTCCTTCATTGTAAGCATCTTTGTATCATTGCAGATGTATGTAAGCATTGCAAATGCTTCTGGGGGATAAATTCATAGAGGTGGAATTGCCGAACCTAATGATATGAGCATTTTACATTGTCTAGCAGGTGTCTTGTGCTGGTTAATACCCCTGCTGGAAGGGTTTGGGAGTGCTTGCTTCATGGTACAGATTTAACACAAAAACACTAGGAAGACTAGGCAGATTTTTATAATACAAGATCAGCTTAAAAACCAAGAAGTCTAAAACCAGACATTAAGAACCAACCAATACGTATACCATGATGTCTTGCCCCTCTCACATCAGGGTCTATTAAGAACCTTCTTTAGGTAGATCATTGTGTACTGACTTAAAAAGATGTCTCAGGGTAAGCAGGAGAAAGCAGTAAGTTTGGTGTGGTTCCATTTCTACATTAGAGACAAATGTGTCCATGTAAATAGATTTTTTAACTGGACCAATATATTTCTAACAGTGGGTCTTTCAGGAGCCAAGGCTATTATTCACTTACTTAACAATTATTCAGATGCCCAGTCTGTGCCTAGAACTATGCTAGGCCCTTGGAACATAGTACAAAAGACTTCTGCTCTTTTGGAGTTCTTCGTCTAGTTTGGCGGAGACAGACACAAAAATGTGTTAAAGATTAGGTGTGTATTGTAAAGCCAATAACATAGTTTAATGAACTGAAAGTGACTTTAGATAGGGTGGCCACATTCTTATCATATAAACTGGTGGAGGTGACTATGTTAAGGGATTCTTTCCCTTTCTATGTTTCTGGTGTGTTTGAACTTTTGATAAGCACAAATTCCTTTTGTAATCAGAATAAAACATTATAAAAAATAAAACCCAATGTAAAGCTTAGAAGCAGAATCCCTGACCCTCTATCAGGCCTCCTGTGGGTCATGCCTCCTTAGCAGGCATTTCTGTGAACAAGACAAGCCTGGCTTATCATGGGATGGCTGATGGGCCAACTTGGGATAAACAGAATAAGGTGCGGTTTGGGGGCACCATGGGAAGAGGAAGCTGCCCTGATGCCAGCAATTCCTTAGGCTTGGTTAGCATCTTGAACTGTAGAGCAAGCTTGTGATCTAGACAGGATGAGGCCATGTGAAAAGCTGGAGGAGAGAATGGGTCTGAGGGCGGAAGCTCCTGATAAAGCACCTCACAAGGTAGGTGTGCGTGTGCGTGCGTGCATGTGTGTGTGTGTGTGTGTGTAGGAGTAAGAATAACTGGGAAGATGGATTTGAGGGAAATGAGGCCAACCCGTCTCATGGTACTTGTCTCCATTGTGCAGCCCAGTCTTGCCGAAGTGGCAGCTAAACACGCGTGTCTCCTTTCTGCTCCACCACAGATGCTGCACGTGAGATTCGGAAGTATGATGATGTAACGGAAAAGGTGAACCTCCAGAACAACCCTGGGGCCATGGAACACTTCCACATGAAGCTTTTCCGTGCCCAGAGGAATCTCTACATTGCTGGCTTTTCCTTGCTGCTGTCCTTGTGAGTGGGGAGGGCCCAGGGGTTGTGAAGGGAGCCCTGGGCTAGCCAGGGACATGGAGGTGCTTTGACTACTCCTCAGTCTATGGGCTAGGCCCAGAGGTCCTGTCTGTGTTAGGGAGCCACACAATTCCCCCGACCTCCAGAGGCAGCATGGAGAGTGGGAGAGGGATGACCAGAGTGTCAGAAGACCCTAAGACGTTACATGCTCTCATATTCTGTTTGCATGGAGCTTGAAGTAAATGGCAAGGCCTTTCCTCTGGAGCCCAGCTCACAAGAGAGCGATTGAACAGGGGCGTTTTGTGTGGGGTTCTGACTTCGGGACAGTGGGTAGAAATGACCCAAAGGGATTGGGACCAAGCCTCTCTGCAGGGCCTGCCCAGATGAAACCTATAACAGGGTCGTGTGTTGTTCTATGGTGGCTTGAGTATTTCTGGTGTTTTTTTTTTTTTTTCTTTATACCAGACTAAGTGCCTTGATTAGGCACAAGGGGGTAGCTAGCTGGGCAAGGCTGGACTAGTAGAAAGCATCTGTTTGGGTCTAGGGCTCTGTTCCCTGCCTTCTGCTTCACACAGGGCTTCTAGTCAGCAGGGCCTGGCTGACAGGTAGACGGAAGCTCAGGCTTAGGGTGTACAAAGATATGGGAAAGGTGCTTGCCATGGGGTTCGGCACTAAGAAGCCAAGCGTGTTGGTTCATTTGTGCTGTTATAATAAAACACCTGAGACTGGGTAATTTATAGACAATAGACATGTATTTCTCACAGTTTTGGAGGCTGGAAAGTCCAAGGCTAGCAGGTTTGGTGTCTGGTGAGAGCTGCTCTGTTTCTAAGATGGTGCCTTGTGACTGTATCCTCTGGAAGGGAGGAACACTGTGTCCTTATATGGTGGGAGAGACAGAAGGGCAAAAAAAGTGCCCAAGTTATTTAATAGTTGCTTCTAGCCCTTTTATAAGGTGCTAATCCATTCACGAGGGCAGCCATCATGACTTCATCACTTCTCAAAAGGTTCCGCCTCTTAATGCCACCTCAGTGGGATTAAATTTCAACAAATGAATTTGGGGGACATTCAGACCAGAGCACCAAGTGAGCATGTGGGTTCTGAGGCCATGCTCATGGACGATGGTTCCCCACTTGGTTTCGTACCCAAAGACTCAAGATGCTCAGTGCCAAAGGGATTCTTGCCTTCTAGTCACCTGGTGTGTTTTCCTTCACTAGGCATTAGGATGATTACTTGTCTGGGATTTAGCTTTTCAGGAAAAAACCTTAGTCACTCAGATGATTTTGGACTCTCTGGGTCCAAGTTGGAAAGGGGAGAGGGTAGCGCTGGAAAAGGCAAGCATCTTTTCCATATATTTAGTCATAGATAATCTGCAAACTTGTCATCTTCAAACTTAGGAAAGTCAGGTAATGAGAAGGCTGAAAGCAGGAGGAGTCAGACACATACCCTAGATTTTTAGGGTTTCAGGAAGCTCTACGAAAGTATGATTCTGTGGTCTGAGACTGAAAGGGAAGCAAATCCGGAGGGCTGTCTCAAAAAAAGAATTCCGAGTCTGACTCCGTGTGAGCCACATGAGGAGAAAAAGTCCATAGAGAGGGAAGAAAAAGACAGCTAAGGCCATCTACCAGAAAAACATCTAGAGCTTTGAGGATAGTATCAGGATGGTGCAAGCCTCCTGCAAGCTGTGGATGGGGAAGTGCAGGAAGAACTGGGGAGAAGGCAGTCCCTTAGTATGTCTATGTTGAGTAAGGGGTAGAGGATAGAAGGCTGAGGGCAAAGGAGATGTTGGGGTGAGAGAATTGAAATCTCAGGTGGGCAGGGGTATACTAGGGGGCTTAGATTCTCTAAATGGTGTAGTCTCTGTTTAGACTTGATGAAATTATGTACAGCAGCTATTGAGATCATCTGTAGGTGAAATGGCCACTGATCCTTGAGGAATTGCAGAGTGGGAGACATGCTGGAAGGCTGCAGATAGGCAAGCATCCCAGTTTCCAGAGGGAGGAGAAGGTAGGTGAGGAAATGACTAGAATAAGAGGGTTTGACTTTGATCTCAAGCCATGTTGTAGAAAGAACAGCTTGTATGCTCTCGGGAAAGAGGGAGGGATCATTGGTGACGACTGTGAATTCCCAGAGAAGTTCTGTCAGTCTTATCACTGCCTTCTGTAGATCTAGTGTAGGTGGGTTTTCAGCATTACACTTGTAGTCTCTGAGTCTGTTCTTTCAGACCAGATGCTGAAGTGTGGGGATGCTGGTGGAACAGTGTGGTTAGGTGTGGTCCTAACTCACATGAGTGGCTGCTACGTGGATCAGCTCCATCCAAATAGAGGCCCCAGGAAACTTGCTCTACACCCCCACCTCCTCTGTGTATTTGCATGAGGATATTTGTCACGGTGAGCCGACGTGGGGAGAAATGGCCACCAGGAGAAATGGCAAGTAGGTTAGGGACCGTTCAGAATCCTCAGCTATTTAGATGGGCTCACGTATCAGACTGGCTCAAATGACTCTTGAGTTTTTAATGAGTCATAAATGTGTGTACAGGTTCGTAAAGGGCAGGGAAGATTGGGATAAACAGGAACTCAAAAAGACTTAGGGGTTGGGGCTTATTGACTCATCAGTATGCGTTAATGGCAGAGCGACTGCCAAACCTGGTGAGCTGTTAGCGCCCCTCAATGAAGGCTAGGGCTGCTAGGAGGGAGCTGCCCTACTGGGCTTGCTTCAGTCATGTGCTACCTAGAGGGCTGTGTTTGGGGCCCCCCATCTTTTATCAAGATCCAGAAAACTGCAGATTGTTCCTTTAGAAGTTGTCATAGCAGTAGCTGATCAACTAGTGCTTATTCCCCACAGACTCTTAAGTTCTTTACTCTCCTGACTGGGTTTTGCTTTCATGATCTTACTTCTAGGACACCTCCATGCTAGGCGCTACAGGTGTTATCTAACTATGCCAGGAGACAGTGGAACGGGTCGCCTGCCTTCTGCAGCTCCAAGATAGCCAGGCTGCCAGGCAATGAGTGTGTGCTCAGCCCAGTCCTCTCTGTATGTGTTGCTGTTAAACCAGGATGTTCCAGGTTCATTCTTCAGTTGACATTTTTTAAATTGACATGTAGAAAAAGCACCATTTTTGGCATACAGTGATAAGAGTTTTTTGACGAATGCAGAATGTCAGTTAATGCTACCAGCACCATCAGGATGTAGTACAGTTTGCAGTTTCCTTTCTAATGTAACTGGGTGGCTTCAAATACAGGCAGTTCTCATTTAAACCCTACAGAACTCCTAAAGTGATGCATGTTGAGAGTAGAGACAGGTTTAAATTTGGGCTCATGGTTGCAGTCTGCTCTTATAGTCCTGATCTGTTATCTCTGGTATTAGCAATCTATGCCACTTTTCTGTTACCTCTCCCTTGACAAGCATGTAAGGCCTCACCTAATTCACTTTTCAACATGTCTGATAAGACAAGTGGCTGTATTAACTTCTTGGCCAGATTGTTCAAGCAGCCACATGCATCTTCCCTCCCCATGTAGCTGTCAGAACACCGTGAGTTGTGTATAAGCTGCTTTGCTGTGCCTGTAGCACCCTCCTGTGGCCCTATCCAGTAGCTTGATTAAAAAAGTCCCAGAGATCAGTGTGGATTCACAAACAATCTATTTAATCATTTATAGAATTTTTGCCAGAAATACATCCTCCTCCCTGGTCTGAGGGTTAGATCCTATGGTGGTGGCTGTGACCCTTGAGGAATTTTGTCTTTTTATGTGATATTGGCTATAGAAATGTTCTTGTTGAAACCTCATGTCTGCACAACCCATGTGGCTTGCAGGAAACACTTAAAAAGCAAAGCTGTCCTCTTTATTATTTCTTCCAGTTAAAAAAGTTATACTTGTTCATTGTAAAATAAATAAGCTCCCCCCAAAAAAAACCTTCAAGTAATAAAGTATCATGTGAACTCCCCTGTGATCCCATCCTGAGAGATAGCCGCATGTAATAATTGGGATGTTTCTGAATTTTTTAATAGGTTTTTTACATGTATAATTTTTTCTTACAAGTGCCATAGTTGTTTTTACCTTGCTTAGACTAGCCTTTTTCACCCAACAACGTATCTTGGTGATTTTCCATATGACTCATGCATACCTCCCTCATTCTTCTTAACAGTTGTTAAGAATGGGCATTCTGTTATCTGAGGGGGCCATCGTGATTTTAGCAATTCCCTACTCCAGGATGTGTGAGCTGGTTTGAAATTTTTACTGTTAAAACCCTGTGCCCTTTCTGCACATTTCTATCATTGGAACTGCGTCGCTGGCACCTGCTTCCTGACACCTCACTACTGTAAGTGTGGCCCAGAGCCCAGCAGCCTCGGCAGGACCTGGACAGGTCAGAAATAGACTCTTGGGCTTGCCCCGGACCTGCTGATGAGAACCTGAGTTGTGATGAGTTCCTGGGTGACCCTGTGCACGTTAGCAACGTTTGGATGGTGCTGCTCTAGCACATCTCCCTGTGTCCATGCCCTGGAGGTCACCAGCTTACAGTGCTTCTGGACTTCGTGGTGGGGTTTTACTGCTTGGGGTAGAATTCATCTAGGCCTGGACCTGTTCAAATGCATTGAAAACACTTGGAGTACTATCACACTCCTCACTTACCTGGGTTGGTTATTTCAGAAACCATGTTATAGCTGCCCTTTAGCTTTTTGAAGCACTTTCTCTTTGAAGAGTGCCTCTTGTATCTGTCAACACATACTGTCTGCCCTAGATAGAATATAAACAAATGGGCTAATCCTTATTCTGGGCTAATACTTTTTTTTGTTCTACATGTCCTTGTTTATGTGCCCCTCCAAATAACCACAGAAAGGCAAAGAATGTAGAATAGTTGAGGGGAGACCAGCACACAGAGAGCCCTTGGCACACCGTTGGAGTTAGGACAGAGGGATGCCGAGAAAGTCATAGGAGTGCAGAGCGCCAGTGCACACCTTCACTGGAGGGCCAGTGGCAGAGGATCAGAAGAATTGGAAGCCTGGAAGCTTGCGTTCCCAGGCCGATGCTGCTACTTTAGCAGCTGTGTGACTTTGGATAAGCAACTCGCCTCTCACCCTAAGTATTCTCATCTGTTTAAATAAGGGCTTATCTGGAAGACTGGGTGGCTGCATGGCCTGGCCTGTGTGTGCATGAGCTGTTCATCTCGTTCATTTGCTTCTAGTTGAAACCAGTAAGGACTTTAGTAACCCTTCATATTATGTGGGCTTTTGTAAGTGGAGGAGGGCAGCCCAGGTGAGATAGAGTAGCCTGAGGGGCACGGCTTCTGAGCGGCCAAGCCCAGAGCCCATGCCTAGTTCCTACCCATTGTTGAGATACCAGGTTTCTTGTGTTGGTGGAAGCTGTTGGTATTAGTTGTTTTCAGCCCACATCTGGCTGTAGATCAGATAATTGGCTGCTTTTTTCCTGAGTATCCATTACCTAGCTTTTGGTAGGAAGGTACCTGTATGATCTGTGAGCTAAAATTGACCTCTCTACATGTCTTCCTTATTAGTCTTGATTTTATGAGTCTAACAACTCTAATAATCCCTTTCATATACTTGAATATCGGGAAGATATAGCACATACATTCATTGTAGGAAGATGAGGCTTTGAATAAGCAAAAACAGGAGAGTAAATTCTATGAAATGCTACTGTAACTACTGTTGACATATACCTCTGCCGTATACCTTTCTAGACTTTTCTGCACGTGATACCAGCTACCACTTGTTAAGCATTCTATGTGTCAGACACATACAACGTTTTTACAACAATCCTGCAGAGAATAAACAGAGGTTCAGAGAAGCTCAAAAACCTCTCCAAGTTCCCAGAGCTGGTCATTAGCAGAGCTGAGAATTCAGACTTAGAATGATCTGACCTGAGCACCTGGGTTTTTTCCCCTACAGAATCCACATGCTGCTTAAAAACAGGACCAAACTGGCCATGCATGGTGGCTCACACCTGTAATCCTAGCACTCTGGGAGGCCGAGGCAGGAGGATTGCATGCGGTCAGGAGTTCAAGACCAGCCTGAGCAAGAGTGAGACCCCATCGCTACTAAAAATAGAAAAATTAGCTGGGCCTGCTTGTATGCTCCTGCTACTTAGGAGGCTGACATAGGAGGATTGTTTGAGGTTGCTATGAGCTAGGCTGGCATCATAGCACTCTAGCCTGGGTGACAGAGTGAGACTCTGTCTCCAAAAAATAAAAAAATAAAAAAACAAAACCAACCACACACAATAGGATCAGACCTTAACTGCAATGTGGTAAGTTTTTTCTGCTCAGTTTATCATGAACATTTTTCCAGGGCAACTATCTGTCTCTCCCCATTACTATGTGTCTACCCAGTTCCCCATTGGTGGACATCAGGCCTGTTCCCCTGATACCGTAAATAGCAGTCTCAGCTCATCCAGCTTTCTTTGAGCCTCCTGATCCAGAGAATCCATGCCACTGCTTTTATCTTCATGTCTTACTGGCTCAGTTCCTGAACAGAAGCAGGTACCGGTGACTAGAGATAGTTAGATGGGTCAGGAGAGGCGGGGGACAGGGTAGAGTGTTCCAGAGTTTGTATATAACTTCTGGGTGGTAGGGAGCCAAGTGGGGATTCCAGCAGAGCTGGGACATGGTCAGCTGTGTGGATTAATGTTTGGAAAGATTGAATGGGGTAGAGTGGAACAGGAGAGCCTGGGAGCAGCAGGAAAACCAAGTTGGAGGTCGTCATAGTGAGAGTTGCTGGTAGCCTGAATCAGGGCAGTGGTAGCAGGAGTGGCACATGGAGGGGACAGATCTGAGAGACACTGGTAGAGTTGAGTCATCAGGCCTTCCCAGTTGATAGGAGACTGAGGTAAGCTTGAATCTGAATGTGAGGACCCGACCGCCCACCGGAAAGGGGGCTCTGGCTGCCAGCGGGGCAAGATCAAGAGCAGACATGAGTGGATTAGTGGACAAGGAGGGAACCCTGTTGGGGAGAAAGCCTGGTGGCAGCACTGGGTCCCCAGTGGGGTGGGCTCAGGACACATGGGAGGTTGGCCTTGAGTAGCCCCTGGAACGGCCCTTGGAATGGCCCATGAACAAGCCAGTCTGCTGCTGCTGGCAGGGGCGGGGTAGGGGGACAGTCCCAGCTTTGGAGCCAGAGTAGTGTTCCAGGCTTTTGTCCTGCCTCTGCCGCCTGTTCATTTGAGACTGGGAGCACCTTGCTATCCTCTTGGGTCCTCAGTGTCCATTTTCTGTAAGAGATGGCATAAAGTTTGAGAACCACTGTCCCAACCCTGTCATTTGACCCAGAAGCCTGGAAGTATTCTGCCCTTTCTTCTTATTCCATGGGGACCCCATGGTCCTATGGGGTTTTTAATGTAAAATACCACAATGTAGGACTCACTATCATAACCATTTCTAGGTGTACAGTTCAGTAGTGTTAAGTACTTTCACACTGTTGTGCAGCCAACCTCCAGAAGTCTTGATCTGCAAAACCGAAACTCTGTCCCCATTAAATGGCCTGTGGCTTTTCCCTCCTTAGCCCCTCTTCCTCCTTATCCTTGGAACCCCTGGTATATGGTAGGACCACCAGCATCCTGTGACCACAGACCCCAGTTGGAGCCTCCAGCCTGTCCACCATGCCCCAGCCAAGTGACCTTTCTGACATGTAGAACCAATTCCGTCACCCCCATTTCCAATGGCTCCATGTCGCCTTGACCCCATTTGAAAACTACTGATCCACAGTAGCCACTAAACACATGTGGCTATTTAAGCTGAAACTTAAATTAAGATCAAAAGCTCAGTTTTCTCAGTCATCTGTGTGTCATGGAGGCTTCACACAGATTCTTTGTGACATGACCCCTCCGCAGTCTCTGCTTTGGCCTCCCCCTGTCGTGAACCAGCCACTTGGGTCTCCTTGGACAGCTTTGAGCAACATGTGCTCTCCTACCCTTTTCTCTGAGCATTTTGGCTTCTGCCTGGCACCCCCCTCTTCATACTTCCTCACAGCTTCCTTCCTCTGGAGTCTTCTCTGACATGCTAGGGCCCTGCTTCTGGCTGGCCTAGAGAGCTGCACACTCGGCTGTGAGGTGTAGTGCTTGGTAAATTGGCCCATCATGGGGAACCTGGGCTCCTCCCTTTTAGGCTGGTCAACTCAATGCCAAGGGGCTGGCACATAAAAAGTGCTGCTGAAACCTCTGGTGACAGCCTTAGGTGCATGTCTGGGTTGAACTTGTCAAACTGCCATGCCAGGCTTTTTAGATTGGAATCCCAGCCTTTCAGGTCTTAGGAGCTATGACACCTTGTGAAGATGTACATGTCTGGGCCACTTCCAGCGGACCAGTTGCAGAATATGTCTTCTATATTGTTGCCTCCCCCTTCCCTTGGTGCTTACTTTGGTGCTTGGGGAACATAGCTGGCCAGAGTCCTTCTGGAGCCTCAAGGAGTAAGTCTGGATGGCAGCTCCTGCTGGGATGGATTTTGTGCGTTCAGAGGACCACAATATTTTGTCTGCCTTAGCTAAAATGTAAGTTAAGGTCAGGACCAAAGTGGTGGTTACTGGCCAGACCCAGGAAGGTCCATGCTTGTGTGAGAGTTCCCTGTCTTGATTTTTAATGACCTGAACTTGATCCACAGGGATCTCATTTCCTCCTTAACCCTGCAGGGCCAGATCCCATCACTGCTGTCAGCCCGGATGGAGCTGCTGCACTTTTCTGCTAAGCTCCTTTTTTTTTTTTTTTTTTTTTTTTTTTGAGGAAAGGTATCTGGTTTGTTCAGGTTTCTGTGATCTCCCCAAGAAATCTGAGTCAGTATAGACTAACACTGTTCAACAGAACTTTCTGCTATGATGGAAATGTCCTGGGGGAGCTGAGCTGTCTCCTCATGTGGCTATTTGAGCACTTGAAATGTGACTCAAGAACATTAGTGTGATTGAGAAACTGAGCTTTTAATCTTAAGTTTCAGTTTAAATAGCCACATTTGTCTATTCACTAGTGGCTACTGTATTGGACAGTGTAGGTCTAGAACCGGTAGTTTTCAACTAGAGCCAATTTTGTCCCCTAAAGGGGACATTTGTCAATATTTGGAGATGTGTTTTGTCATCACAGTGCGGGGGGGGGCCGATGCTACTGACATGTAGAGGCCAGAGGCCAGAGATGGCTGCTTAAATACCTGGTGATACACAAGACCACCCAACAGGACCCCACAACAAAGAATTATCTGGCCTGCAATGTCAGTAGTGCCGAGGCTGAGGACCCCCAGACTACACCCTCTAACATCTGCTCTTTGATGAGAACAAACCCTCAAGGCAGATCAGGAACTGGGATTGGCCTGGGGTCCTGGGCTTCCCTCAGGGAGACCAGGGGGCCCAGAAGGCCTCAGGGAAGCCCTTAAGCCCCTTCCCTCATCAGTCAAACTACAGGCTTTACTCAGCCAGTGCCAGGATGGGGTGGAGCCGGGTCCCATCCTCCATCCAGTCTTCGTTGAGGATCCTGGCTGGGGATGGGACATTGGCCCAGGAAGCACTGCAAGTGCTAGCAGTGATTCCTTCTTAGGCCCATCTGTGTCTCTGGTTGCTTCTGTCATCCTTATAGGCAATTGCAGTCCCTCATCCTCACAGCTTCTGTCACTGGCGTCTGACCCAGGCAGGGCTTTAGCCCCTGCCAGCTCCAGGAACCAAGGAAGGAGAGTAACAGGGGACTTGGGCCAAGTGGGTCGAATCTGGAGAAAGTTCGGCTGGCGGTGGAGACTTGGTGCATTTACCTGCAGGGCTGCTCTCAGGCTGAGCTTGAAGATTCATCATTTGACAGCTTCCAGGCAGGTGGGGGTTTCGAGCATCCCTTCTGGGGGCTGTTACGTCTGCGCTTTGGGAGCCTGGGTTGTCTGCTGGAAGGCAGTTGAGCCCTTTTAACCTCCAGGGCATAGTCCATCCAGACCCTCTGGGGTTAGCGTGTTCAGCTCTGCAGGTAGATAGATGGATAGTCCTGCAGCTCTGGATTGTTTTGAAGCAAACCCCAGATACTGTATTTATAGGCAAAACAATATTTTGGTTTATGGCTTTGACAAGATAGGAATTTTTAAAAAACAAGTAAGTATGATAACATCTTACCTACAAGGTTACAATAATTCCTTAATGACATAAAAACTTTAATGACTGTCCACATTTCCCTTATTGCCTTACTTTTTTTTTTAAAGTTTATTTGTCTAAATCAGTATCAAGGTAACTAGGGAGTTTTTAAAATACTGATGCCTGGGCCTTCCTGGAGTAATTTGATTTAATTGGTGACTCCTGTGTGGCTAGGACTGAGGGTCATTGCTGCAGAAGGCCAAGCAAGGGGGTTTTTTGGACTTCGGTTCCACTTGGTCACTCTCTGTCTCCATCCATCTGTCCATCCATCCATCCATCCATCCATCCATCTGTTGGCTACCACTCTTTTCTAAGAACACAAGAATTACAATGGCACTTGAGATCTAGGCATTGGGAGCTCCATTGATCTGTAGACCCCCCGCCAGGATCTCTGAGCAGGGTTTAGTAGGTGCCAGTGTCCTTCGAGTGCTTCATCTTCACTCAGCTGGGCCTCAGAGGGGGCTCTGATAAAGGGGATGTTCCTTATGGATAGCCCTAAAAGGACTGTCTGACATGCATCATAACAAGTGTCAGCTTCTTTTAAAATATAGAGATTGTCTGCTCAGCTACTTAATTTGGACCAAAGTATTCTCTTCCTCACACTCTAAAAACAAACAGTGAATGAGCTCCTTTTGGGCACGATGCTGAGCAAGCAGGGTTCCCGTCTTCCCGTGGTAAGGCCCTTGAAAGCCTGATGTCCTAGCCTAATGACCACGGCCTCGGTGGGCCAAGAGGCAGGGTGGCAGGATCAGGAGAGCAGGGCACTAGGTGGCTGGGGGCCGAGAATTCCTTGTCAGTTCACTGAGTGAATTTCAATGGAAAAAGCTACCATACTGGACCATATTGCCGAGCCCACACTCGTCCTTTGCTTTGGTCCTCCGCAGGGCTCTGAGTGCAGTCCTCACTCTGCTCGACAGTTTGCTGTGTGTATGTGTGACAGGCTTCCCTGGCCAATTGCCAGGCAGTTATGGGGGTTATAGCTTCCCTACTCCTACTACCTTAAAGGTTACTTCTCCAGTAGCAAGGTGGGCAGGCCACCAGTATTCTTCAGGTTGAGTCAGCTAATCACAGAATATCTTTGCCTAAGTTGTCTGAGCTCACTCGGTTGCTCTCTGTCCCCAGACTTTCCAAAGACCCCTCACATAGTTAGTTTCAAGAAAGAAGCACAACAGAACCCCAGAAACACAGCTTGTCTCTGTCACATGTTCTCCTTAACTTGGGAAGGAGGGCAGGCACCTGACCCAGCCCTGCGTCTTCCCCAGTGTTGGCTTTACTGCCTGCAGATAACGAGCTCCATCTGGGTTGTTGGCTGGAGCTGCCTCTGGTTAGTTGTGTTCTCATTTGAAGTGGCCCAAATTTTCCCCACTCTGGCACACCTGTCTGCAACATCTGTACTTAAAGGCTAAAAGGAAGGTCGAGCAGCTGTGCTGAAATGGAGGTGGGGCAGCCCTCAGTGATGAACTTCCTTGGATCTTTTCTAGGTAACTTTCCTAGTCTTAACTGCTGCTCTGTTTTGCTGCCTCCTTATTTTCCTGACTCCAGGCTCTTGAGGGAGAGTTGCTCAGGGCAGCAGAGTTCCTGGTGTTACCATTCTCCTTTACCTGAACCTTTTCCTGAGGCATCACCTGGCTTTTGGTTCCTTGCCTCATTTTTTCTTCCGACAGCTGGGGTGTGTATACCCAGGGTCCACTGGCCACGCTGCAGTGTTCCCAGGCTGTGGTAGGCCTGGAGAGTCAGCAGGTGGCGCTGGGACACCAGCTTCCCACTTGCCCAGGGCGGAGGAGGGAGCTTATATGAAGTTCCTGTAGGCACCTGCAAGGGTGCCATGAGGGCTGAATGACCTGCCTCACCTGCAGCCAGCCCATCAGCAGGGTGGGTGGGGACAGCCACACCATAGAACCTTTTGGTCAGGCCTAGTCTCTTCCCCACTTCATGTTAGACCCAAAACTTCCTCCTCCTCTTCACTCGGGGAAAGACAGGGTTGGCACAATGCACTCGTGAGCCATGTCTCTCTCCGCTTGATATAGTTGGCCCTGTTTCTCTAGAGTCTGTAGAGAGAGTCTGTTTCTCTTGCCTTCTCGGGCTTTCTCAACCGTTTATAAAAGCATGATAGCCTTGCTCAGTGTCCAAGAACATTCTACCAAGAAAGCCGGGTCAGATTCAGGTATTTGGTTCTGACTTTTGTCTGCCAAGGACACATCTGGGCTCTATTAAATTTTGCTCACTGGCTTTTCCCTCTGTCATTGGATGCATTTAATCTGGCCCCCAGGCCATTCTTTTAGTGACTATTTTATATCTTTAGGATATTCCTTTGGTTCTTAAGTTCTCACCTATTGTCCATAAATGAATAACTAAGAATAGAGAACAGATAAAAGTACTAGTTGGTGTAATTGGGAGGGGGATGGGGGTGGAGGACTCATTGAGGGGAACGTGCATTGGAGCAGGATCTGATTTCGTGTGAGAAGGAGCAGTAAAACATTCTAGAAGGCTGGCTCTCAGGTTGGCAAATGTCTGTGAGCTTGTTGAGGGGGGTCTGGCCTGCATTGCTGGGGCCCTGAAGAAACAGGCTGAGGACACAGGCCAGAACTCTGGGGTCTGCCTCCATCTTGTGGTGATGAATCGTTTTCCCCATGTGACTTCTCAGCCGTCACCGCAGCCACAAGCCTGGCTTACTCATTGACACGGGTCTGAGATGGCACCTCCCTACTGCTGTCTTCCATCTCCTCTGTTGCTAACTCCTCTGACTGGCAAACTCTGTGTCTGCCTGCATACCCCTTGGTGCCAGGCCCGCAGGTGGACACAGGTGCAGGCTGGGCCCAGGGAAATTCCACCTGGGCTTGACCTGCAGTCTCAAACCCGTCCCCTCACCTGTCAGGTGAGTAGGAGCTGCTTCTCCTGGGAGTAGGATGATGTCATCTAGAAGGCCCCTTTCCAGTGTACCAGATGTGGGGGTCTGGAAATGAAAATACAGTGCCCAGCCTAAAGGCATCCATAGCCGAGTAGGGCAGCCAGACAAGTGAACAGATGATAAAGACGCAGAGAACAGAGAGAAAATGCAGTTATGTGCAGACACAAGGGGCTGCTGTGGGAGACCGCAGAGGGGTTGTCCCCATGATGGGGGTAGGGGAGGTGATGATCAAGCAGGGTAGAATGGACATTCAACCTGGAGAACTGCCGTGCAGAACCTGGCGTGTTCTAAGAACGACGAGGGGTTGGTGTTACTAGAGCAAAGGGCCACGTGGTTAGTGAGGGGAGAAGAGCCAGCTTTCATGGGGCCTGCGTGCCGGTGTCAGATTGAGTGGAGTGACGTGGTCAGCTTTGGCCTGCTCTGGGGGTGGGTGGGGAAACTGTGTGGCCACGCATAGGGAGGTGGTGCCAGCAGTGGGGATGATGGCAGGTGGTCTGTTTGGCATTAACATGGGCAGCACTGGACTGTGGCTTGGGCTGGGGGGGCCAGGAGAACTGGGTCCATGGTGGCTCGAATGCCTGTCACCATAGCAGGGGGTGTAGGAGATGGTCGGGTCGGGCAGGCTAAGGGACAAGTTGAGTTTGGAATGTCTCAGGACATATGGGAGCCAACGTTTAGTAGGTGGTTGGGTATAAGGGTCTGAGCTGCAGATGAAGCCCTTTCAGGGATAAGATTGGCTAGGAAGCAAGGACAGGGTGCTAACTGAGGAATGCAGACCCCAGGGGGAACAGAACAACCAGGTGGTGACAGGAGCTATTGAAGTGGGTGGCGAGGCATTGTGAGGGTAACTTGTCAGCAGCACTGAAGCAGCATGAGGACTCCAGAGTGATTGTTGGATCAGGCAGTGAGGAGGTCACTGGCGGTCCTGCTGGTGGCTTGGTGAGGGCAGGCCTTGATGGGTGTAGGTTGAGGAATGGATGGGAGGGAGAAAACAACGGACTTGCGTGTGGTGATTTCAGGATGTGGTTGAGGGGTGAGGTTCCTGGGGGGCGGGAAGGAATTATCCAGAATTGTCCTGGGATGGGTTAGAGGCACAGCTCCAACAGGAGGAGAGAGTACCTGGAAGGTATGAGAGAAAACTGTTTAGGCTGGGGTGCACTCTGAGGGGAGTCCACCCCAGAGGCTGATGAGAGGGTGCTATGGGGATGGGCAAGAGGAATTGGGACCAGGTCCCAGCTGAGGGGAGACCCTAACTGTCTATAGGCTGTGAACTGAAGGCCTGGGCCGGGG
The DNA here is from genome assembly GCA_963575035.1 of Avahi laniger. NCBI lineage: Eukaryota > Metazoa > Chordata > Mammalia > Primates > Indriidae > Avahi > Avahi laniger. The sequence continues at coordinate 38,249 of CAUYSK010101841.1, forward strand.
CTGCACAGGGCCCAGCTTTTGAGTGAATGCTGCACAGACCTTGTGCTGGATTCTGTATGTGTGCGCCCTGGCCCATCTTGGTAACTCTGGTTCTCAGTAGCCAGGGAAGGCCTGGAACTGCACCGAGGAGAGCTGGGGCCCCTGCTGTGCTGCCTCCACCGCCGAGGTGTTTGTGTTAGCTACATCCCTGGGCCTGGCCTCCCTGAATAATAAGGTGACAGCCATGGGCACTCACCAGCAGCCACCTGTCTGGCCTGGCGGTGGGGGGAGCATAAGTAACTCTTGGCCTTGCCCTCCTGGTCTTCACTGGGTCCCTGTGGTATCCAAAGGTCCCATCTCTACTACCAGGTGATACACACGCCCCACCCATTTCCAAGTAGGAGGAGTGGGCCTCTTCCTCAACACACTGGGCTCTGCTCTGGAGCCGGGAGCTCTGTGCTAGGGGCTGGGGCTTAGTCGGACTTGCCTTTCCTCCTGGGTCTCCCAGTGACTTCCAGCCACTCCGACATGTCAGGCGCATTGCTTCTCTCTGGCTTCCGGGGGCGCTCGGTAGCTCCCTCTACCTTCAGGGCTCCAGCCCAGTGGGGGGTAGGCTGGTGGGCAGCCGGGGGCTGAGGCAGGGAAACCTGAGCCCTTGGCCACAAGGTCCTGAGCCGCTAATTTTAGAGAGCACATGTCACTGGAAACTCTCCTCTCCTGCCAGGAATCAACGGCCTGGCTCTCCTGGTGCCGCCAGGGGCCCCTGGGAGCCTCTCCCCAAATGAGGAACCACAGGGGTGTGTCCCGCCCCTGTGGCTCTCTCCATCTTGAGTGCACATTCCTGAGAGGGGCTCTGCTGGACCTCTGGAGAGCCATGGCTCAAGCCAGGAAGGTAGCTCACCTGGACTTGACACTCCTCAGCTCTTGCGGGCTGTAGCTGGAGAGGAGCAGAGGCTGCAAAGGCCTGGCAGGGCCAGGAGGGAGTAGCCTGGAGCAGGCCATGAGGCTACTTTGGCTCCTCTGAGCAAACACTTTGTTGTTGAAGTGCCCTGGACTAAACAGATTTGTTCCTTCTTCCCGGAGGCCCCGGCACGTACTTTGCCTTACTCCGCACGTCAGAGCGGGACTGGGTCCTTTTCCAAGGTGTGTGGGGAAAGTATGCCCCACCCTGTTTTGACTGTTTGAACGAGTCCTTCTCTTCCCTCCTTCCTGCTAGCTGACATCTCAGGGAAAGGGTGGACCTAGGGAAATGAAGCCGCCATTCCCTCTGCTTGGGGACCAACGTCTGTCCCCACCTGCCACCTGTTTGCCTCTCTCTTCTGGCTGCTTCAGACAAGCCGTGTGCACCTATGCCCTGATTCTTCTTTTTGTGTACCCTCTAGCCCAAGAAGACCTCAATTGGGGTGCTGTTACATGACAGCTGTGTTCTGGCAGCTGCCTGTGTGACAGGTTTGGGAAGGGGGCTGAGTAGAGAAGAGTCCTTTCTGTCTTACCTCAGGTCCTGGGAGCTGTTGCCTGTAAACCAAGTGGTTCCGAGCTCAGACTTCGGAGTCAGACAGGAGGTGGAATTCCATCCATGTCCGTTTCTGGCTTTTGACCTTGGACAAGTTGCCTCAGTGTCATCCTGTGTGAAAGGGGGCAGCCATAGTAGCTGCCTAATCAAGTAGATATGAGGGTTCTGCCTGGCATGTTGGAAGTGACCAAATTTATGAGTTTCTACTGTTACTTTATGGAGGCAAGCGTGGCCTCACAGGGAAGAAAATGGTGCCGTGGCTTGTCTGGCACGTCCAGGCCCTGACCTAGAAAGTGCTGGGATTCTAGGACCTTGTGCTGTAGCTAGGCCCTACCCCGCTATCCCCAGGCTCCTGCTTCTAGCCCTTCCCTGAAAACATCTCCCAGAGCTGAGGGTGGCCATTCAGAGTGGCAAAGTACAGCTCCCAGGCCCTACCTTTCCCTTCATATTGCCGGAGCCAGGTTGGTGGCTTCTTGCTTGGCTGCCCTGGCAGGAGGGCAGGTCCAGACTGGAGGCAGATGTGGAGCGGGAGCAACCAGGAGAAGTTCCCACCAGCTGTTTTGCTCTCTTTCTTTTTCTCACTTCTTGCTTCTTTTTGGAAACAATTGTAGCCTGCTTAGACGCCTGGTGACTCTCATCTCCCAGCAGGCCACGCTGCTGGCCTCCAATGAAGCCTTTAAAAAGCAGGCAGAGAGTGCTAGTGAGGCAGCCAAGAAGTACATGGAGGAGAATGACCAGCTAAAGAAGGTGAGCCCTACCTTCTTGACCCTGCCATGGCACCCCCTGGGGTCACATCGGGGAGTCACATTTTTTAGGGGCCTCAGTGGCCACTGTTAGCCCATCAGGCTGGGTGGAAGCACTAAGGGGAAGTCCTCAGTGGGGAGGGTGTGCCCGTTGGAGGCGTTTATGTGGAAGGATCCAGAGCAACTCTGACACCTTCCTCTAGCTCACAAGGACGTGGAAGAGGAGGGGGTGTTGCTGCTCTCTTGATCCACCCACTGCTTCCAGTCAGACTCTTCCCTGAAAAAAATGACTCCTCAGTGAGCTAGGCCCTTGTGCTCTGGAAGAGTGCTACCAGCCGCAGCCTTTCAGGAACCTAGGGTCTGGTGCATCCCTCAGTGCTGGGGAAGAGGCAGGGACAGGGTTGTTGGCCAGCCCTGGAAGGCCTGTCAGAGGAGGTAAGGTGTGAGCCAGGCTCAGGAGGAGGCAGCCAGGCTTGAAGTCAGAGGGGAGAGACAGCCAGACCGGTGAGTGTGGAGCTCCTGGTCTGCAGTGAGTTGTTGGAGCCTGGGAATGGAAGGAATGGGAGTCACTGGATGGGCTAGTAAACTCCATGGAGCTGCTCTGCCCTGCTGCTGAGGAAGGAGGCAGGGCCAGGGGCCAGGGCACGCCAGGCATGTGCCTGGGAGCTCAGCAGGTGGCCCCACTGGCCCTCTACATGCCCTCGGCGGGCAGCCACACCCTGGCCTTTGCCTGGTCCCTAGGAGCAAGCAGTGGCTTAGTTCCATGCTGACATTTCTGAAGGGGCAAGTGCCCGGGGCAGCTTGAGGAACTGTAGCTCAGTGGGGAGGATGGAACTAGAGCCTCTCCCTCTCTCCCTCCCTCCCTCCCTCCCAAGTGACCCTGGCCCTTGGTGCTTTTCCCAGGGAACTGCTATTGGCGGAGGCAAGTTGGATGTCGGGGACGCAGAGGTGAAGCTGGAGGAGGAGAACAGGAACCTGAAGGCTGACATGAAGAAGCTAAAGAATGAGCTAGCTGGCACTAAGCAAAGTGAGGATTGTCCTTGTGTGGCCCCCACCCCTGCGGCTGCCCCTCTTGTGCCAGAATATTAATAACAAATCTCACACACAAGCTCAAGAGCTGGGTAGAAACGAAGAGATAGCACCCTGTTCCTCCGAGCCCCAGTGCAGCCAGGTGGGGCTAAGTGGTTTGAGCAGGACCCAGGAGGAGCCCCAGCTGCGGCAGGACCAGGCCTTCAGCCACCCCGAGTGCTGTAGTAGTGCATGCTGGGGCTCTCCCACAGAGACAGCCTTGGAACTGAGAGCGAGAGGAGTGTCAGGAGTGGTGTTCAGGAAGGGAGTGGATGGGAGTTCATGGTAGTTTTGTTTTGGAAATCTAAACCAGCTCTGAATTGGCCTGCCTGTGTAGACTTAAGTCTGGAGTGTTTTTACCCAGCACCGTGGGCTTTGGCTGCCACTCCTTTTAGCAAGGCATCATCACCAGGGGTCTTGCTTTGAGGCTGGAATTTTGTTCCTTGCCTCCCACTCTCAACCTCCCTGAAGGTCACCCATGCTGAGAACCACTGGGGTTCCCCTCCATTAAAGAGACCAAGGTGGCTCACGCCTATAATCCTAGTACTCTGGGAGGCCAAGACAGGAGGATCGCTTCAGGTCAGGAGTTCGAGCCTTAGCAAGAGTGAGACCCCATCTCTACCAAAAAAAAGAAAAAAATTAGCTGGGTGTGGTGGCACACGCCTATAGTCCCAGCTACTTGGGAGGCTGAGGCGCAGAGGGTATTGCTTGAGCCTCACAGTTGGAGGTTGCAGTGAGCCATGATCATGCCACTGTACTCTAGCCGGGGCAGCAGAGTGAGACCCTGTCTCAAATAAAAAAAAAAAAAAGCCAACCAAATAAAAAAAGAGACCAAGGGAAGGGGTCCTCCTTAGTTTTTAGTTTTTGCTTGATCTAGCTCTTTTGGTCACCTCTTCCCCTTTGCTTTGGGTTAGGGGTGTTGCTGCAAAGGCAGAGGAGCTTCATTCAGAGAGGTGGTCTCCTGCACAGCCTCATTTGAGACAGATTCAGGGGCAGTTCTGGTGTCTCCAGCAAGTAGCTTTTTTCCCTGAATTCCAGACTTTTTATTTCTGCTTTCTTTAACATTTGCATCATTTCCAGAACTAGAGAAAGCTGAAAATGAGGTTGTGGCCATGCGGAAGCAGGCTGAGGGCCTGACCAAGGAGTACGACCGCCTGTTGGAGGAGCACGCAAAGCTGCAGGTCAGCCCGCATGCCCTGCTGCACAGACACGCCGGAGGGCAGATGGGACAGCCCCTGTGTGTAGGGAGGGAGCCCTTCGAGAGGCCTGGGTGGCCAGGTGGCTGTGCTCTCCCCTGCTCCTCTTTGCCTCCTCCTGGCCTAGAGAAGAGCCCGCCGAGCAGAACCCTTCATGTGGGCAGGAGAGGTGTGGCCTGGCAGTAGATGGCAGGCATTTGCTGAGGTGGCCCTCAGCAGTGGGATTGGCTCCCTACACCTGCCACCATCATGCCCAGCCTCCGTCCATGGTTTGGGGCCCCAACAAGAACACATATGCAGGTGAAACTCTAGGCCCTGGTCTTCTCTTCCAGAGGGCTAGGGGGTGACATGGGTAAAGATCTCTGGGCAAGTGAGGGCAGGCATCAAAGGCCATCTCACCCAGCTTCCCCAGCCTGGTGTTAACCCTCAGACTAACCTAACGCCAGGTTGTGTCTGGAAGCCCAGGTGGTCTTAAAGTTGAGTGTGAGGTAAACACCCTGAAGTTCAGACAGTCTGCCTTGGTGCTTGGTGGCCCAAGTTTGGGCACCACAGCAGGTGGGGAGGAAGGGTCTATCCCCAAAGAGGGGAGGTCTATGCCCTCAGCATAGGACAGGGGCAGGACTTGAGTTTTGAGGGGACCTGTAGGAGGTCACAGAGTCGGGAAGGTGCTGAACTGGATCTTGCAAGGGACTTGAATGCCCAGCTGTTTCCCCTGCCCAGGGCTCAGCCCTCAGGGAGGTCCTGGCTGTCCTCCCCTGGCTGGCACTGGGGTGGGGACCTTCCCTAGAGTGTGGGCAAGGGCTGACCTACCCTGGCAAGCCTTTGGGTGCTGCTGAGGATGAGGTCCCTCGCTCCCATGGGTACTTGTCATTAGAGGAGAAGGGAGCTGATCTGGGCCTGGGGGTCATGGGGCTGGAGGTTGAAGGAGTGGAGTGGGCTCTGTCAACCTACTGCTGTGGGATTTCTGTCCCTTTCCAGGCTGCTGTAGATGGCCCCACGGACAAGAAGGAGGAGTGAGGGCCTCTCTCCTCCCCTGCCTGTAGCCGGCTTCCACCTGGCACGTGCTCACTGCTTCCTGAGAGCCCAGCCACTCCTTTCGGTACTTCGGTTCACTCCCTCTGTTTTCCCCACTCCCTTTCACAGTTTGTAGCTTGTCATCTTGGCCCCCTTCCACACTCTCCCAGCATACCACAGGGGACCTGACTGCCACATGTTCAGAATGAGTTTGCCGTTGTCCTGCCCAGCCCAGCCCAGCCCTGGCTTCAATTCCTAAGAGTGTGGAGGGCAATTGGAATCCAGCTTGCAGTAGGGCTTGCTTCCTGCTGGTTTGAGAGCCCCCTTTTTGTTTTGCTGTGTTGATGTTTTCTCTGGTCCTGCAGGAGGGGTGGGTGAAGCTGACGGACTAGAATTTCTCTTGGGGGCAATAAAGGTTGTTATGATACGTAGATGGTGCTTGTGTGTAACTCAGATGTGGGGAGGACTGGCTTTCTCCTCCCTGAAGACCCCAGGTGGCTAGGAGGGTGTGCAGGCGGCTCTTCCAGAGCCGTTCAACTTGTTCCAGCTCCTAATGGCCAGGCTCACACCTGCCCTTGAAGGCGCTGCCCTCTTTGCCCTTCCTGTTCCCTGGGCCAAGCCCCACTTTAGGGCCACTCAGGGAGTGTCTATCCTGTCCTTCTCCCTCAGGGTTGGCAGCTTGGGAGTCTCAGTAAACCAGTGGGGCTTCCGGGTGGCAGACTCACTTGCTTTCTCTGGGTTCCTGTTCATCACATTTGGGACGGACAGAATGTGGCAGAGCGCCACCAGTCACTCCCTGCCCCACCTCCTCCTGAAGGTTTACAGGATGACCTCTGACTAATGCCAGCTGGGAGAGGAGACTTGTCCTTGACAGTGACCTAGAGCTGGCCTGGGACAGAGCTAGGCAGAGGAGAGGTTGGGGACCTCCTGCTGCCTCCACCCCTGAGAACACGCTCAGCAGGTTGCTGGGCTTGTGCCTCCCACTAGACCACCCTGTGCTGGCTTGCTGACGTCTCCCTGCAAGGTGGCTGCCTCAGAGCTGCATCTCCTGGGCCCACAGGGAACCAGGGCTGGCTGGATCCAGGGCTTCCACCTGGCAGCTGGGATCTGGCCCCACACTGTACTGCTGTCTAGCAAGGCATGAGGAAGGAGGCCCCTGTCCCCAACACCATTCTAGTGTGTTGTTCTCTGCTAGCCCCCGACAACCCTGTATCCTGCAGGGTCTCCGCCACACCTGGTGTCTGCACGACTAGGCAGGAGGGTCAGGGAAGCAAGTTACAGGTGTGTCTCTTGGAATTGGGAGGAGGACCCCTGAAGATGTTGACACTGGCAGGGTGGCTGCTGGCCAGCCATGAGTTCCCATTCCTGTCTGTCCTGTCTGGGCCCAAGCTGGTAGCTCCTTTCCCTAGCGTCCCATTGCCCTTATGCTCAGAGTAGTCGCCTCACAAGTTCTGTCCCTTTCCAGGCAGTCTGAGAGGTGGTGTATGGTGGGGGAAAGGGACACGCAGGTGACACCCTCTGGTTGCTATGCCAAAGCTGAAGGCTAGTTGCACTTTTCCAGGAAGTGTTCCCTGACTACTTTGGGCCTCCCTGAGCTCGCCTTTCTCTGAGCTTCTAAAGGCTAAAGTCCAAAACAGTGTGCTCATGGGTTCTTCCCCTGCCAGCCCAGACAGCCTCTCCTGCCATTCCTCCCAGACCCTGGCTAAGTCCCTTCTCTAGGCCAGGCAGTGGGCAGAAAGCTGTACAAGGCAAGCTTCTGGAGCACTCTGTCTAGCAGGGGGATGGAACAATGACAGGGTGAGGGTCATGGGCTCTTAGAGATGTAAAGCGAAGCCGGTGCCTAACCTAGACTGGAGGGCTGCACACAGGAAATGTACTTGGCACTCGCCTGCTGGGCTGCATTTCCCTGGAGCAGCCTGGGTATTCTGGGCTGTCTACGCCCATGGGCGTCCTGGTCCATTTTCTTGCACATCTGTTAGATTCTAAGCTGCTTGAGAGCAGAGGTTGCTTCTTGTTAATCTCTGTCTCCTAACCCCTAATGCGGGAATTAAGTCCTGAGTAAAGGGTGCCTACCTACTACTTCAGGACCCAGTTCAAGTGGCCCACCTCTGTGAAGTTCCTTTTTGTAATGTCAGTGTTTGGTGGCATTGCAGTCAGTGGTTTGGAGGATGTTTGGCCTGATGGTGAGGGGGACAGTTAGCAAAGGGCGGCTGTCATCAGGCAGAGAGACCCAGTTGAGAGTGGCAGGATGGGGGGGTGCCCTGAGGGTAATGCTGGGTTGCAGGCTCCTGATGGCTCTGTAGGGGCCTGGGGCACCCTGGGGAGAGGTCTGGTGGATGCTAGGGAAGGGCCTTTGCAGCCAGGGAGGGCTGGGCTGGAGACTTGGGAGCTGCCAGCAGGTGGGAGCTCTTGAAGTTGCAGGCCTGGTGAGAGCAGAGGGTTTATGGAGGGGAAGGCCTTGCATGTGGTGCCAGGGACAGGCTCTGAAGCCCCTGGGCTGAGCTAGGGTGGGACTTCACGCCCACTGCCCTCCTCAGCTCTTTGTCAGGTCTGTGTGTTTCTAACTCAGTTCTTCTTGGTGACAGTGTTCTAAGCTGGAGCCCTCCCCCAGCTATAGAAGTTTGGGGGATGTTGCCTGCTAAAGAGTGGGGATTGCTGGTGTTCCCAAATAGCAATCCCGGGAAGGACCTGAGGTGAGCAGCCCAAGCTGTCACTTTTCTCTGAGGGACCACCCTCTCCCCTCTGCCCAGGCTGGACTCCAGAGTGAGCACCAGGCTCCCATCCTTTGACACCTCCCAGTGCCCACCCTGGCAGACCACCGTGCTTTTTGCTCTTTCGCTGGCCACCCCCTAACACCTATGGCACCCCCACTTCCTGGATGGGGTGCCACACTATCATCCTGTGCAAGGACCTGTCTGTACTCACTATCTCCAATTCCTTTCTACCCTGTTTTTTTACTGTGATAAAACATAATATATAACATAAAATGTGCCACGTTACCACATTTGGATGCACAGTCGGGTGGTGGTCAGCACATTCACGGTGTTGTGCAGCCGTCCCCACCGTCCGTCCACAGACCTTGTTCATCTTCCCAAACCCAAACTCTGTCCCCATGAAACACCGACTCCCTGTGCCCCTCTCCAGCCCCTGGCACCCACCAC
>CAUYSK010101842.1:0-24969 GCA_963575035.1 Avahi laniger
TTTTCAAATTCTCTAATAAATGATTTTTTTCTTTTTTTAGACATAGGGTCTCGCTCAGCCAGGCTGGAGTGCAGCGGCAGGATCATAGCTCACTGCAGCCTCAAATTTCTGGGCTCAAGTGATCCTCCTGCCTCAGCCTCCTGAGTAGCTGGGACTACAGGTGTGTGCCACCACACTTGGCTAATTTTTCTTATTTTTTGTAGAGACGTTGTCTCACTGTGTTGACCAGACTGTTCTCAAACTACTGACCTCGAGATCCTTCCTCTTTAGTCTCCCAAAGTGCTGGGATTACAGGAGTGAGCTACCATACCTAGACCACAAATGAGATTTAAAAAAATCATTTGTTCTTGGTCGAGCATGGTGGCTCATGCCTGTAATCCTAGCACTCTGGGAGACCGAGGCAGGTGGATCGCTCAAGGTCAGGAGTTCGAGACCAGCCTGAGCAAGAGTGAGATCCCGTCTCTACTAAAAAATAGAAAGAAATTATCTGGACAACTGAAAATATATATATATATATATATAGAAAAAATTAGCTGGGCATGGTGGTGCATGCCTATAGTCCCAGCTACTCAGGAGGCTGAGGCAGGAGGATCACTTGAGCCCAGGAGTTTGAGGTTGTTGTGAGCTAGGCTGATGCCACGGCACTCTAGCCAGGGTAACAGAGCCAGACTCTGTCTCAAAAAAAAAAAAAAATCATTTGTTCAAATTAGTATACAAAGGTCTTCACTACAGCATTGCTTGTAAAAGTGAAAAAGTTGAATCAGCCTACCTACATAATGGAATCCTATGCAGCTGTTAAAAAGAATGAGGCAGTTCTAGAAAGAAAGATTTCCACAAATATTTAAATGAAAAAAAGTAGTTGCAAAGAAAATCCCACTTATGGCTCAGTGCAGTGGCTCATGCCTATAATCCTAGACCTCGGGGAGGCCAAGGTGGGTGGATTGTTTGAGCTCAGGAGTTTGAGACTAGCCTGTGCAAGAGTGAGACCCCTGTCTCTACTAAAAATAGAAAGAAATTAGCTGGACAACTAAAAATACATAGAAAAGATTAGCTGGGCATGGTGGCACGTGCCTGTAGTCCCAGCTACTTGGGAGGCTGAGGGAGGAGGATTGCTTGAGCCCAGGAGTTTGAGGTTGCTGTGAACTAGGCTGACATCATGGCATTTAGCCCAGGCAACAGAGCTAGACTGTCTGGAAAAAAAAAAAAAACAAACCACTTTTGTAATATATAACTTACATATTTATGTTTTCTAATTATTAGGTGAATTTTGGGAGGTAAATCTTGAGTGGAAATGCATTATGTGGGAGAAATGGTGATCTTTCTGCTTTTACATGACATAGCAAAACAGTATGAATTGCTTTTATAATTAAAAAGATATTTTGGCCAGGCATGATGGTTTATGCCTGTAATCCTAGCACTTTGAGAGGCCAAGGCAGGAGGATCACTTGAGGCCGGGTGTTTGAGACCAGCCTGAGCAATACAGCAAACCCTGGTCTCTACAAAAAATAACAAAATTAGCTGGGCATGGTGGTATGCACCTGTAGTCGCAGCTGGTATGGAGGTCAAGACAGGAGGATCCCTTGAGCCCAGGAGTTTGAGGTTACAGTAAACTATAAAGCCACCACTGCACTCTAGCCTGGTCAACAGAGTGAGACCTTGCCATAAATAAATAAATTAAATAAATTTTATACTACAGAAAACAAAAGATATCCTAAGCAAGATTAAAAGATAAATTATAAACTAGAAAATTTGCAATACATATTGACAGCAATGAGATACTCTCTGTAATAAATAGAGTTTCTACAATACAATAAGGAAGGGGATATTTGAAATTTAAACTGTTCAAAGGAAATGAATCAGTAGATAGCAGAAGAAATACAACTGGCCAATAAACACGAAAATATGCTCAACTTCACTAACAATCAAAGAAGTAGAAATTAAAATGCCAGTGAGGTACTTTTTATCACCGACGGAAGTGAAAACATATGTAATGTCCAGTGTGGGGAGAGGGCAAAGGTGGGGATATAAATCACTAAACTTTGTCCATTGAATAATTTGACAACATCTATCCACATATAAAGTGTGAACTGTGCTGGCAAGATTTGGAGAAATAAGTACTTTCAGGCATTGCTGATGGGAGTATAAATTGCTACCATCTCATGGAGGGCAATTTGGCATTATCTTCTAAATTTCTAACACAGATACCATTTGACCCAGTAACTCACTTTTAGAAATTTCTCTGACAGATGTACCTACACATGTGGAAATGACTAAGGAACAAATTTATTTATTGCAGCATTATATATAGTAGCAACAGATAAGAAAAAACTAAATGTCCACCAAGGGGGCACCAGTCATATAACATACATTAAGGTCCCTCTGGTTCATATAAATGAAATATTATGCATTTATAAAAAACAAAAAGTTCTTTACATTTCAAGAAATATTGGAAGAAAAAATTAATAGAGCCACACTGACTTGCATAAGCATAAACAGTATCCAGCAGGACATATTAGAAAGTGATTAAAGTGGCTGCCTGTGAACCAGGTGGAAAGAGGGAGAGGAGTACAGGGATGGAGAGGTTTTTTCACTGTATGCTTTTTTTTTTTTTTTGAGACAGAGTCTCAAGCTGTTACCGGGGCTAGAGTGCCATGGAGACAGCCTAGCTCACGGCAACCTCAAACTCCTGGGCTAAAGCGATTCTCCTGCCTCAGCCTCCCAGGTAGCTGGGACTACAGGCATGCGCCACCATGCCCGGCTAATTTTTTCTATTTTTTAGTTGTTTGGCTAATTTATCTCTATTTATAGTAGCTACGGGGGTCTCGCTCTTGCTCAGGCTGATCTCGAACTCCTGAGCTCATGCAATCCTCCCGCCTCGGCCTCCCAGAACGCTAGGATTACAGGCGTGAGCCACCGCGCCCGGCCTCACTGCATACTTTTTAAAAAGAGCGGGGCCAAATGTGCCTGTAATCCCAGAGAGAGGCCATTTGTTGATGTTTGGGGGAAAAAAAGACGTTCTGATGAATTAATTCCCTATTTTACAATTAAGTGAAAAAAAACCACGTTACAATTGTGTGTGTAAATCTTTTGAAGCAGCAATTACAGTGCTAGAAATTTATCCCGCAGAAACACTCAAAGAAGAACGCAAAGACCCTTGCCTTGGGAGTTTACTTCACAGTATTTATATTAAGGAAAAACAACCCCAATCTACCTTGAGAGGCTAGGGGAAGGAGGCTTTCTCCAACCAAAGGAAACTCTACAGTTGAGGGACAATGTGAACTGGTTAAGCTGAAAAGATGATCACTAAAGATTAAATTTTTTAAAAAGATAAATTGCAAAACCGCCCATGTAATATGAGTATGCTTTCATATATATTTGTATAGGAGCTCGGAAAAATCGCCTGTAAGGACACACCGGAAGCAGTAACGTGGACTATTTCTGAAAGCCTTTTCCCGCTCCCAGGATGTGTGCGCGCGCGTTTTTCTTTTCTTTTATTTTAACGAGTGCGTATTACTTTTTTGAATTAAATCCTCCGACTGTCTACATTGTAAGCGTGGCCCAGCGGGGTCCTCTGTCCCGCCGTAGCTCCCCGCAGCTCCAGGGATGGGACGGCCCGAGGGAGCGGGGAGCCTCCAAAAGTCAGTGCTTCCAGTAAAATACTAAAGAAACCGTGGCTTCAATTGCCCCGTTATTTTTAGCTCCAGCCGCGGGCTGCAGGCGTGTGAGTTGGGAGGGGCAGGGGTGCAGGTTTATCGAGTTATTTCTGTCTACCCGCTGGCTGGCTTTGTGGTGGAACCTCACGCCCAGCAGCCTCAGAACGCCGGGAGACTTACTCTTGACCTTGCGAGCGGCCCTGCGCTTCCTTCGACCTCCTGCTCCAGCCCAGCCCGGCCTCTAAGCGGCCTTCCCGGCCCTGGCTATCCAGCTACCAGTAAAAAACAAATAACAACAACAAAATTGAGGTTTTTCAGGTTTTGTATTTCAGTGGTTCCCAAAGTTGTGGACTGCACAAACGAAATTCCAAAAATATGATGTTTTCAACTGTATATTTTAATAACGATTCTATGTTCTGCCATCATCACCGCCTCCTGTAAGAAGGACAGTGTAACGTCAAAAAATGAGTTAAACTCCGAAGATATGTTCCTCCCGGAGAAGGGCGTTGCTCGCCTCATACCTACGGGGAAACGCGATGTCGACGATATTTGTCTCATTTCTTTTATTCGACAAATATTTCCTGAGTGCCTACTATGTGCTAAGAACGTATCTGTGGAGATCGCGTGGATTTACCTGGCGCGGTGATCACTTCCTACGTGGTTCCCGCGCGGCATTGAGGGAACCAGGCCTCCGGGCTCTCCTCTCGCTTGATCCCAGCGCGCAGGACTCTACCCCGCCGCCCTTGGCGCCGCTTCCGGAGCCGGTCAGGGTCTGCGGTAGTTCCTGGGAAGCTGCGTGCGGGCAGCCTCAGCCATAATCAGTGTGGCACACAGTAGGTGCGCATTGATGTTTGTGGAATGAGTCGAAGTGCAAGAAAAGCCAAGGCCCTGGGAGAAACGGTTCAAGGGGGAGCTGTAGCCTTTTCAGCAGGCCCCCACTAGGACCTTACAGCGCACCTCTCTCGCCGCCGCCGCACGATGGCCCCGCTTTCCTGGGGCCGCCCATTCCTCGGCAGTGAAGGCCAGAACTAGGCCTTTCGCCGGCCACCTCTGTCCACAGTGCTGGGTGCCACCCGGGGGCATACCGGGCATCCGCCCACAGCGACAGAACAGAGCCCGGGAGGCCGGAAACCCCACCTGCCCACCCAGATGAAGGTGTGGGGAAGAACCAGGAGCCTAGACCACCCTGGGTTCCGGGGATTCGTGAGCAGTCTCGCTCGGCCTCCGTGTCATCTGTCAGAGCATCTCAAATTGGTGTACGGAACCGGGACACGCATGGCCAGGTAAATGGCCACTGGCTTCCCAAGGAGAGTGAGATCAATCGTTATTTTATATTAAACAAAGAAGAAACAGGCAAAATTCATATGCTCCTCCTCTCCTGCGTTAAAATAGAAATCAAAGAAATTTAGCGAACAAGGAGGGAGCTCGGGGCCAGAGAGGTCACTGGGGAAATGGCGTCCAGGCCAACGTGGGACATAGACGCTCTCTCTCCCTACAGGTGGTGCGCAAAGACTCGAGTCCTGGGCGGTGACTGGCCCCAGGACGCAGGCCGCTGCCGTCTCCTCCCTTTCCCACAGCCCCAGGTACCCACTCACTGGAAGGATTTGGTCTTCTTGCCCCGCGGAGTCACCCCGGGGCCTCCTGGGAGTCCGTCCCTGAGGACGTGTGTGTGTGTGAGGGGGATGAGGTGGTGGTTCCACGGGCTCCTGGGTCCACGCGACCACGCTGGGGACAGAAACAGCGTGAGAAGGAAAGGGGAGCCGTCTAACCCTTCCGCATGGCTCCCTGATAATGAAAACTGGGCGTACAAGACACAACAAGACGACACAGGTTGCTGGTCTGCTTCCGTGAGGGGGGTGCGTGGTGGTGGGGGTGGGTATATAAACGGAAAAAACAAAAGACCCAAATGAGAGGGCTGGACATGCGCTGGCGATGGAAATGTGGGTCTCTTGTCCAAAACAAAGGAAAAGGAAAAATACAACATGAAACCAAGCAAATCCAAGAAAATAAAAAAAGAAACCTAATACCCTCCACAGACCCTAAAACTAAAAATTAATAAAAACAAATTATCAAAACCCAAAGCGTGGTTTCCTGCCCGAGCCATTTAAACCTCTTCGCCTCTGCCTGGGGGTGCTGGTCCTGGGCTATTCGTTCCATTAACAGGGTCAGATACCGAGACTAAGGCCCCGCTGTCCTTGTTAAACGCCTGCCCGGCAGGGCTAGGCCTGCAGCCTGGACCCAGCCTCCCAGAGGCTGCTGGAAATCCAAGCAGAAAGCGGGCGGACGCCGGCGGCAATGAGCCTAGATCCGGCTGCTGCTGGCCAGGGCGTCTGTCGCCGCAGTAAGCTCCCAGCCAGAGCCCCCAAGCCGCGGCCCCTTGTGTGGCTTCTCCAGACGCGTATCGGGGAGAGAGGGCCCCGCCGGGTGCACGCCATTGTGCTTGTGTACGTGTTCGGACGTGCGTGTTTCTGGATCGCGGGTTCCGACTGCCCGCGGATTCTCCGACGGGCCAGACACCGCTCAGGTCCAGCCCCACGCCCACGGCGGGAATTGCCCAGCCCGAGCCAGAGTCCCCTCACGGCCCCCAGCCATCAGCGCGTCCGTCAAGCTCCCAGGTGAAAGAGTTTTCGTTGGTGAGGGAAAGTAGGTGCAGGGAGTCACTCCTACAAGGCCCAAACAGTTCTGCCCTCCCGCTCCCAGGCACAGGGGTGCAGAAGGTGCATCTCGAATGGGGTTTGGAGGCCCGCAGAGGCGTCGCCCAGCCCCGAGTGGCCGCTTTGGGTGGCAGCGAAGCGAGCCGCGCATTGTCCGTAAAAGTTGCTGGGTCGGGTGACTCTGACGGACAGACATTCCAGGCTGTATCAATATTGTTGAATTTGCGCCCCTATTAATTTGGGAAACACGTAGTCACGTCTGCGTGGAGGTGGGAGCGTGGATTTCGTAGAGAGTTTGGGTCCGGGTTGTCCACCTCTTCTGTCTGCCGGGATCCCGGCTCCACCGAAAAGGCCATTGCATGGACACTGGACTGTGCTTAGAGGCGGCCTGTTCCTTTGGTTGCCTCCAGCCTGCGGTTGGCGCGCCCTTTCCAAACATAAAACAAAAGGATTTCCCTATCCCCACCCATCACTGGCCAAAGACGTGTGCTAGCGGAAGTGGGGGGAGGCCTTCTCCGAATTACGGTTTGGGTGGAAGCCTCGCTGTATCGGCGGTGAGGTGTGTCAGATGCCTAGGTGTGTCAGATGCCTACTGTGGGATTGTGGGTCCACGCCTGTTATCTCGGTAGCTGTTTGTGCCTCTGTGTGAAGTGAAGTAGCCTTCGTTTTCAGGATATGCAGCATGCTGGCCTCCCTGGCTCCCTACCCTGTATTGGCAGAGGCAGCTAGAAGCCTGAGCCCTTGTCTGAGGAAGGGTCCCACCAAGGAGATTGGGGAAGGCCACACTGTGTGGTCTGCACGGTGGTGCCAGTTTTCTTTTTTCATCAGTGGGTGTTCACCTTCCTACACAGCTCAGTCCCTAGGCTCAGAGCCAGGAGGAAGCGGGGAAAGGTGAGTTGGAAGAGGCCTCTGACAACCAAGGTCCACTGCTCCTCCGGCCAAAAGTGGTTTGTGAGTCACCTCAGAGCTAACCCCTTCCTTTCTTCCTTCAACAAATATTTATGGAGATCCTGCCAGGTTGTTTGCAATTTTACAGACCTCATCTCTGATCCTTAGCAAGCCCTTCAGGTAAGGCCTATGGATCCCTTGTACAGACAAGGAAACAGAGACAAAGAAACTGGTTCTGGTTTAAAAGCTATAGGGCCATTATTGTAACCAACTTTGCTGAACTCTGGAGCCCATCCTCTCCCCCTAATCCCCTGTGTCAAAGGACTCCCTCAACAGATCTGCTCCCCTGGGGTAGGTCCTCTGTTGAGAGTGGAGAATGAAAAGGAGGCTGAAAGGACACCCAGGGAGTGTGGCAGTTTCTCAGAAAGGCCTCACCCCATCATCAACACGGGGCTGCAAGGGCAAATGCCTCCTTTTGACCTTTTAGTGACTTCCTTCCAAGGTACTTTGGGAGGATGTGTACTCAGAGGTCAAGGGCAAAATGTACTAAGGCCCTCTGGGAAGAGGGACATTCATTCTGGGCCTAAGGCACAGCACACTTCACAGGACTTTCCTTCACCAGTGCCAACTTGTTTCATTGATCAGAGCCTCTGCCCTGAGCCATGGTGGGGCTGCAAGTGACGCAGGTGACCTAGCTAGGAGAGATTAGTGGTAAATGATGTCCTGAGCATTTCAAGCCTGTAATAACCTCTTCATCATTAAATAGGGAAGGACAGAGGGATTTACAAGGATGCCCCATTTGCCATTTATTTCTGTTAGGTGTGTAAATATATCCCCTATACTTTATATCTAATATTTCTATTACGTTTTTTACAAATGTAATGACATTGGTGTGTGTGTGTATACATTTATAAAAGTATACCCCTTAAAGATGCACACAGGCTGCCCCATAGAGAGTGGGAGCCATCTCTGCCTGGCTGTGGATTGCTTCCAGCTTGGATGGCCCCACCTCACAGGGTGGCTCCCACTTTCTATGAGTTTACACCTAGGGGCTATTTAATTGACATCTGTACACAAAATTTATTTGTTCTACATACAAAGTTAGTGGAGTGGAGGGGGTGGTAGGTGAGCACAGACCTCACAATTGTCCTGGCAGAAGGAAATGCCCACCTACAGGTGGAATTTGAGGTGATGAGTGTCACAGGCAAGGACTTTTGAGGTCTTACCCTGGGAGTGTGTGGGTACAGGAGACTGATTTCTCCGTCTCTGGAAACCTTACATATTTCTTTAAGGAAACCACGTTGGCTGCTTACCCTTTGCACCTAGGATGACCCACAGTCTAAAGAATGAAATCTAATTTAATCCCAGGTGCCCAACAGGTCTGGGCACCTGCTGGAATTCCTGGTAGTGTAACTGCCTTAGCAGCCAACTATGAGTGGCAGTAAACACCTACACTCTCAGTGACAACATCTGGTGCCAGAAGTGTTTCCCGAGGCTAGGGTCCCTGTGTCTGTGTTCAAGACAGTCATCACTTTCATATTGGGCTGCCTCCATGGTCTACTCTAGCCATGTCCCCATACCCAGAGCCACCCACACCCAGCCACTGCAGGGAGATTGTGCCCAAACCACCCAAGGTATCCCAGCTTGTGGGAGCCGAGTCAGAGCTGACAGATTCGGGATCCCCGTCCTGGAGCGACCAAGAGCTAGTTCCCTTTCCGCAGGCGCAGGCTGAGGAAATCAGCTCTGGCCCGCCGCCTCCAGAGGCCCCGCGGCACTCCGGACAGGCGCTTGAGAAGAAGAGGCTGGAAAGAGGCAGCAGGAGGAAGACGCGGGAGGGTGCGGAAGAAGGAGCCGGGGCGAGCCGTTACCGCCAGTGGGCTCTTCTGGCGCTGGGTCTCCGGGTGAGGGGGCTTCGGGATGGCGGGGTCAACAGACTTCGGGCCTTGGCCTGGGGTTGAGCTGAGGGCAAGATCCCGGAGTCCTCTTTCTCCTCCCTTCTTGCCAGGCGAGGCCCGGAGCAAGTGAAAGCTGAGCCTTCGACTTGGCGTGAGGCTGGTGTTGGGGGCCTGGGGACCCTTGGCCTCGGGGCGAGGCCAGCAGAGCTGGGTAGTCGGGCGTAGTCCAGATCGAGAGGACTTGCAGGGAGAGGGCGCTGGGAAGGTTCGTTCGGCGGAGAAAGATGGCTGGGAAAGAGGAGGACGAGAGGCGAGGGAGAAAGGGGAGAACGCGAAAGGCCAGGCCTCGGGAAGGCGGCGCCGAGAGCCAGCTGGGCCCAGGCGCCGCGAGGAAGTGGACACAGAGGGTGAAGCACAAGCGGGTGAGAGCCGCACACGCCACCCTCTGCGTCCCGTGCCCTCTTCCGGGAGCAACGCCTACGGGTCCGGAATACTGGCGATGGGAAACAAGGCTGGGCAAGAGGCGGGGAAGCACCCTGGCGGTCAAGCAGAGCCCGGCCCTTTTCCTCCCGCGGTTGCCGACGCTGGTCCCTTCACGTCCTGTCCCCGAGGAGCGCGCGTGACACTTTTCTCCGTACTTGCCCTGAGGGTCGCGGGGCGACCCGGCTCTCCGCATCCCACACCCCCAGTTCTGCTCCCGTCACAGTAGGCGGCCCTGATGGGCCTAGGGTGAGGGGACGAGCCTGAGAAGCTGAGAAATGTAAGGCGGAGAAACGGGACCTCTTCGGTCCCATTCGCTGCTTTGTCCCCTACACTCAACTGAATGTCCAGCACACAATAGACGCTCAAAATATTTGCTGAATGAATGAATGATGAATGAATGAATATATGAATTGGGAGGATGGAGGATGTAGGAAGGTCGGAGGCCTCCTGTATAGATAGGGTGGGGTCCAGTGGACCAGGGCCGCGGGCTGTCCCCTTACCTCGCACCAGGATGCGGCGGCAGTGGTCCGCCTCGCCGGGCCCGGGCTGCCCGTCGCTGTCCGCGCCGCTCTCCCTGGAGCCGGCGGGGCTGGAGGCCAAGGTCCGGGTAACCTCCGTTGGGCTGCGGCCACCCCCATCAACTCGCAAGTCCTCCGCTCCGCCGCGGTCCCCGCCGCGCCCACCGCCGCCACCAGACTCCGCCCGGCGCACGGGGCCGCGGTCGCGCTCGGCGCCCCCATCGCCCATGCCTACAGCCACTGCCGCCTTCCCTACCGCCAAGCCAGCCCAGGCTGGCCAAGCGCGCGGCTCCCCGCCCCTCACGGACCCCGCCGGACTCCTCCTCCTCCGGCCCAGCCCCACTCCCGCCCGGCTGCTCCGCCCCTCCCTGCTGATTGGGCGGGAGCCAGAGTTCCAGTACTCTGGGAGACGCGGGAGCTCTGCGCCAGGGGGAGAGGGGAAGAGGAGGGGGAGCGGTGGCCCCACTCCATCCCTAGTCTAGCTCTACTCTGAGCCTGGCCGAGGGAGACCCGGGCGGCTCTGGGCTACTGAGGAACGCCCTACATCCTTTCCTAAAGTTTATTAACCTCTCCTCCCACCACCATTTTCCTAACCTACTCCTCTCCCCACTGCCTTCGTCCCCAGGGAAGCGCAGCTTCTGCGCTCAGGCCGGTTCAGCAGGATCAATAACCAAAGTGCGCAAGGAAGGCGATCCCGGTGAGATCTAGCAGAGAACAAGGTTGGCCTTGCTCTCGGGCGCTTGACGGGGCGGGGTAGGGTGGCTGGAAGCTGGGGCTCAGTGAGCCAACCCCCAGATTCATGCCCATACCCACACTCATGAACCCTGACCGGAGGCCCCTCCCGGTCCTCCTGGGAGAGCAAGGCCGAGAGTGGGTAAATGAGCCTAGGAGAGTGAGGCACGGAGACTGACTCACTCGCATTCCCGGGTTGGGGTTGCCGGGGAGAGAAAACAGACGGGCAGACTGCGAGTCCAGGAGCCGAGACAGTCGAGAATGAGGCTGAGACCTTGGTAGGCAGTAAACTGCTGTGTCCCCAGCAGCTCTGAGGTTGGCACAGGGAACTGCATCACGAAACAGGTATAGAAGGTAGAGATTTCCTTGTTTCGCTCCGCTGAGCTTCTCCCGCGCTTGTCCCTCGTCTCCAGGTCCGTCTTCTCTGGACTGAGGACAGGCAAAGGGAGAATGTGAACAGGGCTGGAAGTGAAGCGGGATCAGCCTTTGAAGAGCTGAGTAGGTGGGGTCCCTGGGCATAGTTCTGGGCCCTCTGCGGCGTCCGGGATGTCCAGCATTTTCTGGAGAGGCCAGCGCTTGCCTGAGTCTGGTGTCTCTGGACAGCTCCAGGAGGTGCCAGGCCCATATTTCCCTTCTTTGACGGAGAAAGGGGCTTGGAAGAAAGATTGAAGATGTATGTGCAAATGTGTGTGGCAGAGGGCCCATGATCCCTCCCCTAAAGTGCTAAAACTACAGACTTCTCTTTTCTGACCCACTGAGGGTGAGCCAGGTGCTAGATGGCAGAATAGGGAGGGTGCTTTGTTCTGTCCCAGGGTCTGGTTAAGGGTGTCTGTGAGAGCGCCCACGGACATGCCAGTGTAAGTGGCTGTGGAATGGCCAAGTGTGTCCCTGGTGCAGTCTCTATGGCTTCTGTGAGCAGGCAAGCAAGTATGTGAGTGTATGCGTGTGTCAGTGTCATAGCGTGTGTCCAGTGTGCCTGTGAGTGGTTGTGTGTGTGTGTGTGTGTCCAATGAAAAATGTCCCCAGCTGAAGGCAAGGTGGATGGAGGCACACCAATTATTTAATTGAGTGACTAACTACTCTGCTCAGGGTTTGGGACCTGGGGAAAAGGGGGAGGGTAAAGATAACAGAGGAGACGACCCAATGGTCCTACTAACTGAAGGAAGGAAAGGTAGCCACACAGTGGGTGGGTGATGGGAGAGGCGGGATTGCACCCAGGGTGTAGGTCAAGGTGTGCAGAGGTTGAGCAATGCGGACTAACTGTAGATGCTGAGAGTTTGTGGCACCTGGGGCACGGGGCTGTGCGAGTGTGGCTATGCAGGAGGGAGGAGTGTGAAAGGTTTGTAGGATTTCTGGAGGGCCCTGAGGAAAGTCTGACCCAGCAGGGATAGAGCTCTGCTTGAAGGAGGCCTTGATGCATGTGTGGGTGAGCCCTGCACTCTGTCCCTCCTGGCCTGGCCCCTGGAGAGGCAGTTGAACTTATTAGTGATGGCCTCCCCCAGGCCAATAGGAGGGGGAGGAGGGGCACCAAGCCACTACCTCCACTCTGCACTCCAGTTTTTCTCCTCTCGGGCTCTCTCAAGTTTATTTGTATTATTCAAGTAAGATGCATCTAGTGTACACAAATTGTTAGAAAGCCTTCTGCCTGCCACACACGAGTCCCTGGTTTCTGTGCAATCAAAAATGGAAAAACAACATCTGCTGGACCCTGAGAGGCTTTGTTTGTTTTCGTCATTTTAATTTTTCATTTAACAAATGGCATCTTTCCATTCCAGTAACTCGGGTCTCCATCCCAGCGTCCTCTTCTAGGGTCCATGGATGGGCTTCCAGGGGTGCGCACACTCTTGGTGAGCCGGGTGTTCTCCTGCCCGCAGAGGCCTCGGGTAGAGTCCTGCGGAGCCAGGGCGCTGGAGGTTCCCGCAGCTCCCTTTCCAGGCTGCGGGGGGAGTCCCAAGGGAGGCACCACACGGCTCCAGGTCAGCTGGGCGGATGTTGACTCTTGGGAGTTCCAGACTTCTGCTTTTCTCCTGCGCCCTTTAGTCTTCCTTTCTCTCGTTCTGTCTCCGCGGTATGGGATTCTGCATCTGGCCGAAGTCCGAACTCCCTCTTCTCCCCAGGCTTGGAGAGTGGGACCCCAGTCTCAGTGCATGTACGCGGGGATCGAGGAAGTCAGAGCTTCTGCCCTCTGAGGCAGCCAGTGTGTGTATGGGGTGGAGTGGGGAGGCTGACTGGGTCTCCTTGCCAAGCCGCGGTCCCGACTCAGCTAGATCCTTTCCAGGCGGAACGGGGAGTCTTGGGGCATGTTACCTGGGCAGTCCAGTTCCACCCAAGGAAGCGGATCGTGCAGGGCCGCTGGGCTCCCATCCACTTCTTTCCCTTCTGAGAGACAGCGTCCTGCCCCACTACCTCCCGCGGGTCCCGTTGAGGAAGGCTGGGCGCATCTGTGCCTGGGTACAGCCACGTGGCGTGGGTGTGTGTGGGGGGCCTTCTGAGTGTGTACCTGTGTGAAGAGGGAAAGCATGCGCGTGTTGGGGCACTGTATGGCTCTGAAGGGCCCTCCTGCCTAGTGTAAGAGGGACACAGACCTGGAGGCGTGGTGAATCCGCCTGGCGCCGATTCATTGGGATGGGAGTCCTCATCGAGGCTGTGGCTGGAGGGCTAGCGTCCTGTGCCTGCTGCTTTCACCTTCACCGCCAGTCTCCCCCTGCGGCCTCGCCTCGCTGCCACCCCAACCCACCAAAACCCCGGGGACCCAGAGAATTTCCTCGGACTCTCTACTGTCCCATTTCCTAAAGCGATTGAAGAAACCGAACCTGGGGGAGCTGGAAGGAGCATCCCAACCGGTAGGGTGCTGGGCAGCCGTGGTGCAGGTCCTTCGTTGTCAGTGGGAGGAATGGGGAGAGGGTCGGCAGGGAGGAGCGCCCCCGCTTCCAGCGCCCCTCAGAGACTTTTAGAACTGAGTTTGCTGGGGGCTTCTGCAAGGATCAGTCTTGAGATGGAAAGAGGCCATCCTCTCTGGACTGGCCTTGCTCAGCGCCATCCGCTCCAATTCCTGTCGCCTTTTGGGGGGTGTGGGCCTATTCCAGTCATTCTCAAGGGACCCTCTAGTACCGCCTCACCCATCGTCTCCTCGCCTTTTTGCCGCTCAGCGGATGGGATAGACTTCTTTCTGGAGCCTTGATGGTGCTAGCAGCGGGATCCTGGTTGCCCGAGGATAAAAAACATCCCCCTCCCACGACCTGCGGCCAGCCCTTGTTAGGGTCGGCAGTGTGAGGCCTGTCCTGGGTGCCAGGCAAGCCAAAGTGTGTAAGTGGATGAATGGAAGTCGCAGCCCGCGTCCCCCCAGGCACATGCAGTACCTCTCTGCGGAGCCTGTCCATCCGCCGGCAGTCCTTCACTGACAGCGCTCCTGCTCAGGCAGCTCTGGCGGAGCCTTAAGCATCCTGGCCAGGTTCAGAATTTGTGTCTAGCTCTTCTTTCTTCTTCTGATTCCCTGGGGATGCTCTGGCAGGCGCACCAGGTGAGCTTTCCAGGGCTGGCTCCTTCTGGGGCCACTTCTCTCTCTGAGGCTGGAATCTGGTCCCTCTCCCACCGGTGCTCCCAGGCGTGGGTCCAGCTTGCAGCTGTGTGGGGTGCTTTCCCGGGCTCCTCTTGCTTCCTTCCTGTCCTCCCCTTTGGCCTCTGTGTCTCTACCACCCAGCTTCCCTCTCTCAGACCGTGCATCTCCCCAGCCATTTCCCCAGCGTGGAGGCTCAGGGCCTGGGCTCCTCTGCCTTGCTCCACACACTTTCTGCCTGGGGCTCCTGCCTGCCTTTCTCCTCTCTGGTTTTTGGGCCCACCCAAAGGTCCCTGGGAAATTCTGGGTGGTATTTGCCCTGTTTCTAGAGAATAGAGTCCCCAGGCTTGTGATTCAGCTTAGCTGGGATGGGGGTTCTCCAGCAGCTGGGAGCTTGGAGTGAGCAGGGAGGAAGAATCCTCCAAGACAAAGATCTGCACCCCACTTCTTTCTCCAACCTGGCTGCTGTGCCCCACCTCTAGTGCCTAGGATCCTAACCTCCACACTAGCCTGCTTTGGGAGGCAGGTAGAGAGAAATTGACATTTTAAAATCAGATGGGATGCTACTGGAATTTTTTTACAATGAGTTATTTTTATAAAACAATAAAAATGTATTTCTGAAGAGTAGCAGTGCTAAAACTGTAAGACTGGAGGCAGTTCCTTGGCATGTCCGGAGAGGTGCTGAGGGCTTGACAAGTCTCCTCAAATTCTGGCGTTTAGGTCCCTACTGGATCGCTGGCTGCCTGCAGGCTCAGTCACTGTGACTCATTTCAGGCAACACAAGATGACTGAGGCATGTCTGTGCTGGATGCTCTTGTTGCATCCTGAGGATTCTGCAGGGAGAAGGACCCTTGGGCTATAGGGGAACCCACCATGAGGGGTGGCTGAGACGGGGGAGCAGGGAAGCTAACTTGGCTGTGCCAGGGCTGCCTGGTCCAGGGTGAGATGCCAAAAACTCCAGCCACTGCACTGCCTCTGGACCCACCACATCCTACAACCCAGCATTTACCTTCACCGGCCCAAGGCCACCAACTGGGTCTTCAGTCGGCCTTGTGTGCTTTGGGCTGCAGGACAGGTAACCTCAGCTGCAGCTGAATCCCTTTCTCTGGTACCTCAGTTCAGGGCGCAGGAGGATGTGGACCTGGACACCCCCTAGTGGCCTCCAGGGCACAGCCTGAACACCCTCCTCTCCTGAAGGCAGCACTTCTCTGCTGTGCTCCTCTTTGCTCCTTCTCCTTGGCTCTAGCAGGGACCCCAGACAAGCTGTCAGGGCTCTAGGCCACTCAAGATCTGCTGCCAGGCCTGATGCAACTTTCCTGAGCTGCTGAGTCTCTGGGCCTATCCATGAAGGCTCCCTGAGGAGGCTGTAGGTCCAGGCTGGTCTATAAAGAAGGCCCTATCGGAGTGACCATTGCTGACATACCAGGGCCTCATGGGGTCTTTTAGGTACCTAACCGGGCAGGCATAGAGCAAGCAGCATTAACCTTGACTCTGGCCTCAACTGAGGGCCAGAAAAGCTCAAGTAAGGAGGCAAACTGGAGTTCTCAACACTCAACATATATTAAATCACCTGAAAACTTAGAAAAAATGACTGATGCTCAGCCGTAGACCAAATGGCTTCCTAGTGGACATCCATATATTTAAAAGGCTTCTGGGGGAAGCATGTTTGGGGACCACTTAGATGGGACAAGAGTGGGGAAAGCAGATGCTTTGCAAGGGCCAGGGTGATCAGCACATGGTGATTCAGAAAATGAGAATGGCCAGGGCTTTGGGTGGGTTAGGGGAGAAGGCATGTGGGGGGGGTGGGGCCTGGAAGGTGGGGAATCTTAGGGGAGGAGGTTCCTTTGGGGAGGGTGAACAGGCCTGGGCAGGACACAACTCCTCCATGTGCTCAGCATAATCTGATAAGCTCCCTCCATCTAAGGTGGGGAGGGAAGTCCCAGGCAGCAGCCAATGGGGACTGGTGTCCCCAGGTTCTAGAAAGGGAACTCTGGGACTTGATCTGGTGATCTCTTCTCCAGATGGATTCCAGACTAGTTGGCTTCTTACTCCTTCCTGGGTAGTTCCCCTCTCACCTCCCATTTGGCCACCTCCTTCTACCTCTTCCTCCTTTTCTTCTGTTCTCTGGCCTTCCTTCCTCCTCTCAGCCATCCCTTGCCTAGGCAGTTCTCTCCTCCATGGCCCTTGAGCCTCTATAGCAGTTAGAGGGACACTGTGCCCCCCCCCCAATTATTCTCTACTTCCTCCTACCCAAGCACACTCCCTCATTTCCCCTCTTCTCTAGGCCCTCTCCCTGCTGGGGGGAGTGCCCTCTTCACTTGTGCATTTTGGGGAAATTGCAGTCCCAAACGGGTATGGAGTTGAAAGGAACAAATAGATGCAGGAGACTTGGGAGAATCTTTCACAATTTTTCCTTCTTTCTTAAAAAACAAAATCCCTTCACTCCCACTACGTTCTGATTTTATCTGGATCATCCCCCAAATCTGGTCGACCTTTCTACTTTTTGGTCCCTAAAGTTGTGCTAAACTCATCATTTCATAAAATAGTCAGTCACATGACTGTCTAGGGTGGGGACTCAGCTGTGGTTTGTATTTATTCAAACCCAGGCTTGGGACTCCAGGGCCCTTCCAAGCTGAAAATCTCTTCTACTCCCTCCAACTTCACCCTGAGAAAGGACTCCCTCCCAGTCTAGGCTCTGTCTTCTCGCTGGATCAAGGGTTCTGGCACAGCCCAGGAGGGGGTTTTTGAATTGAGAGACAGTGTCTTGGGGGGGGAGCTGCAGCCTTTGCAGAGACCAAAGGAAATCTGGACTGTGAGGATGAGGATGCAGAGCTGTGTTCACCTTGGCTGGGTGGTTCACTATTCATGCTCTAGAATAGTGGTCCCCAAACTTTTTGGCACCAGGGATCATTTTAATGGCTGACAATTTTCCCACAGATGGGTCGGGTGGGGATGGTTTTGGGATGATTTAAGTGCATTACATTATTTTTATTATTACGGTGTAATATATAATGAAATAATTACACAACTCAGCATAGGTTGGAGACCCCTGTCCTAGAACTATGAGTGTCTGTTATTTTGTTTTTGTTTTTTGGTTACAGCTTTATTGAAATATAATTCATGTGTCATACAAGTCACCCATTTAAAGTGTACAATTCAATGATTTTTAGTATATTTACAGATATGTGCAACCAACCATTAACACCATCAATTTTAGAACATATTCATCACCTAAAAAGAAAACCTGTACCCCTAACCTCCCATTCAGCTCTAAGCAACCACTAGTCTTTCTATCTTTACAGATTGCTCATTCTGGATATTTCATATAAGTGGAATAATATAATATGTGGCCTTTGTCCTTGGCCTCTTTCACTTAGCATGTTTCAAGTTTCATTCATGTCCTAGCATATAGCAGTACTTCATTCCTTTTTATGAATAATATTCCCTTGCATGGTTATACCACATTTTGTTTATCCATTCATTAATGACGGGCATTTGGGTTATTTCCATCTTTTGTGTGAGAGTGTTTGTGCCTCCCTCACTTGGGATGTTCAGCCAGCAGCTTAGCCAGAAGAGGGGGGAAGTTTTCTGGGAGCAGCTGGAGGACCTGGCAGGGCTCAGCGAGGTGCCATCTCTGGCTGTGTGTCTCTGGCCACCTTCTAGAAGTGTCTTTTCTGCTTTTGTCCAGTAGAGAGTATCCATCTGGACTGCCAGGCCTATAGGAATTACAGCCTCTGGAATAATGATTCAGTTGTGGCTCTTGGCTAGGTCGGGTTAAAATCCTGGCTCTACCACTAACTCATTGCTAATATGTTGCTTAACTTCTCTGTGTTTTAGTGTCCCCATCCATTAAATGGCAATATTAGTACCAACCTGTAGAATTGTTATGAGGAATAAATTAATCTATGTAGAGCCCTTACACAGGACCTGGTGGGTGCTGGAGGAAAGAAAATATAAGGCTTAAAGCCAGAGCACACCATAGCACTAGGTGGTCCCCCTCCTCCTCCCACACGGTGGAGAAGAAACGAGGAGTTTAGCCCCTGTTTAGCCGTGTCCAAGGAGACCTGGGGGAAGCTGTCCAGCCTGCGGGTTGTGAACTCAGATTCTGGGCCCTCTATGTCGACTGTCTTGGTGCCTGTCCCCGGAGGGAATGCGGGAAAAACAAGACTGGATGCCCAGGTTGAGGGATAGCACATTTCCTGCTGGTCCGGTCCAAGTGGTCTGGTCCACTTTCTGTTTCCCCAAAGTGGACACTGAGCTCAGAGAGGACAGTGAGCTGTGAGGCCCAGACTAGAACCCTGCCTTCTGTCAACCAGCCGTGGGCCCCGTGCAGATACTGCCGAGCCTTCCTGGTTTGTAGTTCCACTCCCACCTCAGCCCAAAAGCCAGAGTCTGCCTTTTTCCCAGCTCCAGACCCCAAGCCTGTGACCTCAAGCCTGTTACCCCCAGCCTCCTGCAGACTTTCCAGAGGCCCAAGGAAGAAGAACTCAGGGATGTGGCCAGGAAGGAACAGCAACTGGAGCCCCAGAAGGATCCCAGTCCTCTGGTCAGGAGGCAGGAGGGGATCTCAGTGGGCTGTGTCACCCAGCGCAGATGCTTTCCCTGGCATTTCCCATGAGAGACTCCTGGGAGAGAGCAGGGATTGTACAGGATCGGGATGGCTTGGACTGTTGGACTGGTCCCTGGGTTGCCTTTGGTAAGTGGCCTATATATCCTTTGATACCTTTTAAATTTGCCGGGTGTTAAAATTCAAACAAATCCAGTAAAGCTAAATTTTAAATGTCATTGTTAGAATGGGTTCGATGAGTTTTGTTTTGATGCTTCCATCAGAGCAGCTGCTCACGTTTCCTTCCTGTGTCTCAGAGAGCTCATCTATGGTGATTTACCATGTAAATGCGGCTCTTTTTGTCTTTGTCCATCAGCGGAAGGCAGGCTTCAAGCTGAGCATCGAAGTAGGAGACTCTGGCAACCCATTGGTCACCCTGGCTCTGGGGTCTCTCCCTCACTTCATCAGCCAGACTTGTTGCTGTCTGGCTTAGGTGGGTCCCAACACAGGCACCTAAGGCTTCTCTGCTATGTGTCCTAGTGCCCCTGGTAAAAGGGAGAGGGCCACCTAGGGACGGGGTATCACGGAGCCACCACCCTGGGTGGGGTGAGGCTGGAGGAGGAATTCTCTATCTCTCGACCCTGGGAAAGGACTTTCAAAATGGAAAGGTGAGGAGCCTCTGTGGAATACTGGAAGGGTGCTGGCCATTAGGCGAGGCTTCCTTTAGTTCACAACCCGGGAGGCTGTCCCCTTATTCTAAGATGCCACTAGGAATTTATATCTACTGGGAACAATTCTCCAGGAGCTGTGTGCAGTCTTTGAAATATCCTTCATCCAACAAATATTTATTGAACTCCTACTATATGCCAGGCACAGTGCCATGCACTGGGGGACAGTTGTGAACCAAACAGACCCAAATCCCCAGCAGTGGAGCCCACATCACTGGAGATTGCCAAGCTTCCTCTGGACAGTCAGACAGATACAGGGTCAAGACGGGGTACCTCACAGATTGATCCGTTGGGGCTACTCCACCTGATGGTTCACACATTGCACATGTCAGGAGGTGACTCTAAACATTGATTTCTCTACGTGGCTGGAAAACAGCCTCTGAAAATCAACTTCTCTTAAAGAAGTTCTTTAGCAAAGCATGGGCAACCCTGTAATAATCACGTGCCAAGAAAGGAGTATATGGCCTTGTCTTGGGTTCAGTTGCTTACAGAACAAAACAAAACAGACAACCCCAAATAAACTCGTGGACCCACTCCTTGAGGGATTAGGGGTGTATGTGTGTGTGTGTGGCCTGTGTTGGTAAGTGCGCGTGGTGTGAACTAATTTCACCTTTAAAAATGATCAGTTTTACTTTTTTTAAAAAAAGGAAAACGTGCATCTGAGAAAAAATCTAGACAGCACAAAGGATTATCCAATGACAAGTAGGTGTCTCTCCAGACCCTCAGCCCCATCCCTAGAAGCCCGGAATTCTTGCCCATGGCACTCCAGCTTAGAAAATAAGAATGCAGTTACTCTCTCCGCTGTTCCTCCTGCCGGTTCCGCCCGCGCCTGGCAGCCCGCCTCCTACTTACCTTTCCTGCACACTCATTGCTTGCCAGCCAGGTGTGAAAGTGCCAGCTTCCCCACAGCGTCACCAGCTTAGTGCGATTTTGGATTTTGTGGTTCTGATGGGTTTATTAAAGACACAAATGAATAGAACTAGGTAAACATGAGAAAGCAAGAGAACGGAATGTTTGAAACAAGGGACCGTTCTCTTCGGTCCTGCAGCGTGCGAGCGTGGGTTGGGGCGATGTGGGGCAGTCCTGGCTTATTCCCCATATGACACCCGCCCTCGGAGGCCGGAAGCCCTTGTCACCTTCCAAGCCTCCGGAGCGGAGAGGGGCGGCGGGGTCAGCCGGAATTAGAGCACCATGGCCGGAGCGAGGGATTGCCTCGGGACGAGAGTTCGGGACCGGATTAGTGGGTTCAAAAGCAGGTCAGGGAGAGCTAAGCGAGGGGACGAGGTCCGCGAGAGGTCAAGGTCCTCCGGAGAGGCCGGGGCCAGGCCGGGCGCGGGAAAGGCGGCGGGGTCCTGATAGCGGGGAGGATGCACCGCGAAGCCAGAGTTCCAAACGCGTGGAGGACTCGGTCAGCTCTCTAGCGGAGGCCCTGTCCTCTGACGGCCGCGGGGCAGGACACCGCTGATCCTGGGCCTTGGCTGCCAGCAATGAGCCGGCTTCGAGATGAACCTGGATACGAATCCACGACAATTTCAATGAATGTATACGATCTTCCCAGCAATGCGCGCGTATCTGCGGAATGGGGTTTACCTACTTTTCTTTTGCATTTTAATCCCGTTTCCTTTTATTTTTATAACACTTTTTTCCACCTGTCTGGTCAGGTGTATAGCATTTCCTAGGCAAACAGTCCAACAAACCGCACTCAACAGTGCAAAGAAATTTTCTTGCCCAGAGCCATTCTCTCTCCCTTCCCATGGCGTGTGGCCTCCCTGCGGAACAAATTGCGGAGCGTGATAACATTTGTGTAAAAATAATCGCAACCCACACTCCACCCTTCCGTGCGTCCTGTGCGTGGGTCGAGGGAAAGCTGGAAGGACAGCCGAGCGAGACACGCTCTTCCCCGAAAGAAATGTGGGGAGTGTGTGTGTGTGTGTGAGAGAGAGAGACTGCCTGAGCCCTTGGCTTCAAGTGTTCTAGGAGAATGTGTTACTCGAGTTCTCTCTCTCTTCAGGAGCTCCTGGATACTTGTGGAGAACAAACTTGGAAATACTGGAGGATGCCAAGTGGGCTCTCCACTCTGAAACGCCGGTCCTGGTGGATGATCTGAGAAAAACCCCAAAACCAGACGACTGTGGAGCGCTCTCGGGGTCTCCCGGTGGAGGTGGCCCCGCCCCAGTCGCCATCTCCAGCGTCATACTCCTCTACACCCCCAAGGGAACTGCCTCTTCTTTCCCCAGCCTCGGCCTTTTGCTTTCCCTTCCCCGAAATGCAGCCTGGAGAAATGAAGCCCAGATGCTCAGGCGTGGGTCGTGGTCTCCCCGAAATCCGGCATCTCTGGATTGGGTCCCGCTGATTTTCCACGGAGAACGGCAGAGTCTGGCCCGCAGGGGCGAAGTTTGCACATCCCTGGGGGAGATGGTGACGCGCAGGGGGAGCGTATGTGAAGAAGCCGGGAAGAAGGGAGAGGGGGGAAGCAGCCGGGAGAGACGCGGGGAAAGGCCGAGCCGGGTGCGGGGAGCGCAGGGAGAGCCGGGGTGGAGGGCGGGGGCGGGAGCGAGTGAGAGGCGGGGCCGGAAACCGGGAGGCGGTGCCACCGAAACAAAGCGAGGCCGGGTCTCCGCGGAGGGCGAGTCGCTTTCCTTCGCATTTCTGCCGAATCCTTCCATTTGGTCAGCAAACTGGCTGGTCCAGGTGGGAGCGCGCAGGTTGCCAATGGGGAAGCCAGTCCAAAGGGACCGATCGCCAGAGAAACCTCGCTCGTTCAATCAACCGCCACTCGACTCCGCCCAACCGGACGGGGACCCGGAGCGGAGTGGGTGGGTCATGGGCAGGGGCCGCGGTCCTGCCCTTTCGTCCAGGTGGACTCAGTGGCTGTGCTTCTCTGTTCTGAGAGACTCTGGGAATGCCATTGCCGGCCCCCTGCTCCTACTGGTAGGCCAAGGTGCTGGCAGTCCCTCCATTAAAAATGCATTCCCCTGGCTGAAAATACCTTCTTTCTCCCAGTTTTTAACTCCTCTTAACGCCGCTTCCAACCTTTGCACTCTTCATATGGCTAGAACGATAACAGAACTGAAAGCAGAAAAAAGTCTCAGTGCTTCCCCCAAAAGACCCTTTCTGTGCTTTTTTACTACGTCCTTATTTTGCATAATTTTAGTCATGATGAAACGTGTAGTTTTGTATTCAGCCTTTTCTACTTGAGATTACACCTAAATATTTGCTATGTGCTACGATCCTCATAAGTATACTTTTAAATGGCCGAGTAATACTCTATTATGTTACTTTGTAATTAACCATGTGATTGCTAGATATTCTAATGTGTCCAGTTTTTCAGCATTAAAATAATGCTCAAACCAAAATCTTCATGTATGTATAGTTTTCTCCTTCGGGGAGGATCATTTCTTCAGGATCCTTAGTGGTTCAACAGGATGGAGACATTATCATTGCTCTTAAAATATTGTCAAACCGCTTTCCAAAGAGATTTGCACGTGCATTCATTTTGGGAATCATTCTGGTTGTGGTGCTAGCGATCAGGTACACGCGGACTGAAGAATCAGTCTCGCCTTAAAGCGTTTTCCCCTCATCCCAAGTCTCGGCGGAGACAGGCCCCCGGGAGCAGGAATTACCGCGCAAAGTAGGGAGCCCTCTGCGGAGAGGAAAGATGAGGCAATGGGAGCATGGGAGTAGGTGACGGAGTGCGGGGTTTTCTCCCCAGCCTAGAGAAAGTCAGGTAAGGCCGCACAGTGGAGGAGGTGCTCCAGGACTGCCCCAGGCAGAGAATTGTCCAGTAGAAACCGAGGGAGAGACTTAGAACCTTCTCGTGCATAGGCTGCAAGGTCTGATGAGTTTGGAGAGGTACGTAGTGGCTCATATTTTGGGGAAGTTTAAATGTGGGCGGGAAAGTCCCAGAAAGTCAGCCGCTTACCATCCAGTCCAAGGGAATTGGAAACCGATAATCTCCTCACTGGGCATTTGCATCATTTTAAACGGTTGCTATATTAACAGAGGCGTAATTACATAATAATTATTGTAAATCGTGTTTTGATAAAAGGTAGCTTACATTTCCTTATTTAAAAATACTAATGATCCTTTAAGAGAGATAATTCCTTCCCTAAACCACAGTAATATATATTTTAAATCATAAAAGCAATACATACATTATTTGAATCTTTCCATAAGGAGAATATATTCATGTACTATAAGGTTAATTTAAAAATTATAAGTTAACACAAACCCATTGTAAAATAATGAGACCAAAGTATCTACAATTCTTTTTCCTTAATTCTCCTTCCAGAAGTAGCATGGCTTATAGTTAAAATGTTGCATGTGGCAATTATTTACATATATATTTGCAACAATAATTCATACTATCTCTGCTGCTCTGCAAATTGTCTTTAAAAAAAAAACTTAACAATAGACATGGTTTTCTTACATGCTAGTGGGATGATGTAGCTCTATCTCACTTTTAACAGCTATCTTGATAATATTATATCGCTGTTCTACCATTTTTCTCTGTATTTGCATATACAATATGTGAATATATTTTATATAATAAAAAATTCAAACGATGCTAAAAAGTAAGGATAAGACATGAAAGCCGTCTTCACGCTTGACCTACTCCTATCCCATCCCATTCCTCGGAAGTGTGAGGTGAGAAATCTAGGGGCTGTTTTTCCAGCCCCCCTCTTATAAAAAATTGTGTATTTATTCTTTTTAACCTGGACGCTCCCGTTCTCCTCCTTCCCCATGTTTCGCACTTCTCTCCCCTGAACCATTGGGTTATGTTTCCTGTGTTTGTTTTTGTTATATGTTCTCACAAGAGAAGCATTGTTTTGTGTGTATTCATTTTTAATTCTTGTGCATGGTATTGGGTTTTATATTTTATTTTGTCTTTAATATTATTAAAACATTTTAAAACAATTTCAAATTCATGGAAAAATGCAAGAATAGCAGAAAGAACTCCAGTATGCCTGTCTTTTAGCTGTGTTTGCTTTATTGTTCTCTTTTTCTATGTATTTATAAAATTGTTTTTATTAAAGCATTTGAGAATAAGTTGTAGACACTATGCCCCTTTACTTTTAAATACTTTTAAATACAAAACCAGGAAATTTAACACAGATACAATGCTATTATATAATCTTAAAATCTTTTTTTTTTTTTTTTTTGTGACAGAGTCACACTCTCTTGCCTGGAGCGAGTGCCGTGGCGTCAGCCTAGCTCACAGCAACCTCAAACTCCTGGACTCAAGCAATCCTACTGCCTCAGCCTCCCAAGTAGCTGGGACTACAGGCATGTGCCACCATGCCCGGCTAATTTTTT
>CAUYSK010101843.1:0-11824 GCA_963575035.1 Avahi laniger
AAAAAAAAAATCCACTTGCCTTTATATGCCTGATGTAGTTTACAAATCTGGTATATCATCAAGTTTTGCTGTTGCAAGTAAAATCCAAACTACAAGTTCCCCAAAGTCCCCAAATGACCCATATGAACAAATTAACAATAAAAATAATGCACTTTGGTATGTCACTGGAGAATTAATTAGAGAAAACATGCTAGCACAGATACTGGAAAATGATAGGTTGTGAGGCTGAAAGCTGCCCTCAGAGGTGTTCTTGTTTGCTCTGCATGGGGTGTTTAGGTTTTGAACTTGAATGTCTGTAAATAGGGTATCACATTCTTTGCTTCTACCGTTGGTTACCTGAGTGGCTACTGGTGCATTTGTGTTTGAGACCCCTAAATAGTTGTAAGTAGCACTCTGTAGATACATTTCAGTGTCAGCTTCAAGGTCTCCGGTAAACTGCCTTGTTATTTTTTGGCTGAAATAACAGTATTTATTGGGAAAAAATATGATTTAATCATATCTCATGCAAGAAACCAGGTCCATTTAATGCCAAATTTTTAATTCTACGATTAACAGTTTTAGAAAAAGTTTGAAACATTTCAAAATTTAAAAGAAACAGTTTGCATGTTATCTAATATATTTAGCAAAGTACATTAAGTATTTTGCTATGATTTGGAGCTGTTAACAAGAATTGATGTTATCACTAACTTTAATTCAGTTCAGGAGAGTTTGGAAAAACCAGACCTGACCCTAGACCTACTAAATTATAAACTCTGGGAAAACACTTGCAAATTTGCTTTTTTTTTTACAAGCTATGTTGGTGACTCTGTTACACACTAAATTTTGAATACTATTAAAGTAAAGGATACATATGGAATACTTATGTATGTACTCATTGTTTAGATATGATTAATTTATAGAAATTAGACCCATGAGTATATTAAATCAATGCTGCCTGAGATTGTGCATTTCTAACAAGCTCCCAAGTGATACCTTTGCTGTTTGTCCATTGACTTTGCTGTTCGTCACTCTGGTAGCACAACTCTACTTAACATAAGGTTTGTATGTTTTATATTTTTATAAATGAAATTGGTCTGTATAATTTTTATACGGTTTGGAGGGATTTGGCAGAGGGAGGTGGTAGTCTGCATTAAAAATGCAATATACTTGTCCAAAATGAAAAAAAAATGTTTTTACTTTAAAGCTTTTTTTTTTTCTGTTACACAGTATGGACAAATGCAAAATTCTTCCGTATATTAGCACACATGAAACATATTCTTTAAAAAATGGAGACATTTATAGGCAATACACACAAAAGAATTTATGAATACCCAAGGACACAATACTTAACACTGAATATTTTATAGCTTATGTTTTCAGGAGACTTAGAATTTATTCATAAAGCTGAGGTTATTGTAGAATAGTGGTCTTGTTTTCATTTATAAGGGATACAGGTTGGGCTAACTGATGTTGATTCAGTATTGATATTCTGAGTTTGTGATGTTCTTCATTACCATATTACTACTGGTTAAGCATTACATACATTGCTGCATCTATGTCCATCAGTCAACTAATGAGTTACTTATAAGGAAGAGTAAACATCATTAGAAAATCATGTGTATTTTATGAAGCCCAAAAAGCATTTTTTATTAGCCAATATAAGATTAAATTCTACCATTCAGAATGCTTACCTTAAAATATTTCAATACAATTTAGAAGTTGTTTAAATGAAAACGGATTCTCTCTTGTTATTAGCATGCTTGTGGAATGAATAAGAGTAGAGTACGCAGTAACAGGTTTTTAATTTTGCTTGACTTTGTCTATAATTTCTTCAATATTTTCTTTTCTCTTGAAAAAGTAACATCTTAAAGTTCAATCCTGTTTCTTTAAAATGAATAAATTACTACACACACATACGGTGTGCACAGTTTACCAAAACTTTTTGCTCTTTGAACCTATTGTTTTAGAGGAAATCAAAATTAATTGCCAATAATTATAGAGCTTTTGCTTTTATTTTAAATCTTGATATTACTCTTTTGTATATGCAATAGGCTAGACTTAATAATTATAGAGAATATAATCCTATAAATTTTCACATAACCACCATGACCAAATAATTGTTAGAATCAATCTTAAGTAGAAATGTTTATTCGAACACCAGAAAAAGTTGTTTTTAAATATAATGAAAATAAAGAGAAAATATGGTAAAGAACATATTTTATTCTCATTAAATATATATATTATACATAATATAATTCACTGCCTTTGATATGCAATCAGCTTCTTGAGTTTATAATGATAAATATTTTTCTTATCTAAAAAACTAGTTTATTTTTTAGCCAGAATGGCTTGGAGCAATTCAGGTATTAACCAAAGGCAACTTGAAATGCATCTTTGTAAAATATAGGTCTTTGTTGCAATGTTGAAAAAATAAAATGAATGATGATTTGTAATTAAAAAATGGCAACCAAAAAATCTGTAACCTTACCATATTCTCAGAGGCTCACACAACACTATCCATTACAGAGAGAATCCACTTAAAGAAGCATGCCTTAGACAGAGTGCAAGGTTCTTTAGTTGAACAGCTTCGTTATAAGACCGCCTCAGGTAGGGGTTCAATAAAACAAATATCGTAACAAGGCTCCAACGTAGCTCTTTACTTCCGCGAAGACTAGATTGCCTACTAATATTTTAATATATTTTTTTAAAAAAATATTGAACTAAACTTGAGTTGTTTCTAAACAAATCTCTAGTTTGACTAAAGTGCATCATTAAAAAGAAATTCCAGACCCATCTGAGCAGGGACCTGAAATCCATTGTTCTAATTCAGTTCTTGCTTCCCAGAAAATGATGGAATCAATCAGGGTCATGTCATATCAGGATACGGAGAGGAAGGTATAAAGAGGAGTGCAGTGTTGTGGGCAAACCTAAAACCAGCATCCCACAAGTTTTCACTTGAAATGTGGGACCCAGGTACCAGGGAGCAACTTGACTGGCCCACATCCAAGTCATATATCATTAAAAAGGACTTAGTTATTTTTCGGCTTGAAAACTGAACCAGAAAGCCACTCCATTACATTCCATTTTAGTTTGTGTGTGTGTGTGTGTGTGTGTGTGTGTGTGTGTGTGTGCGCGCGCGCGCGCGCGCAAATGTGCTTGCATCTGCGTTATTTTTCTTTTCTTTTTAATGTTTGTCTTAATGATTTATTCTGCACTTTACTTCCACATCCATCGTTATTTACTTGGGAGCAATTTACCTTCCCCTAGGATGCTTAATGGCATGTTTTTAAAAACTTGAGGAAACCCCTTTAGAAGAAAAGAGGAAGAAATTTGATTATTATGTGAAATTCCTTCACATAGAGACTCTCTGTTCTGCAAAGTGCTTTTATGTTGAGTTTCTCATTCAAATTCCACAATCTTTACATAGAGCAAGAAATATTATTGTCGTTTTAAAAATGTGTAAACCAAAAGTGATATACAATTAGGTAACTGAAAAGAAGCTAATAGTTTATTTAATTATATTGTTCTATTTGTAACACATGGCAAATTTATCAGCCTTTTACCTATGAAATGTCCATTTTATATGTGAATTAGTGAATGCAATTATGCCTTTGCCAGTGAAAAAACATTTTAAAAATGACTTTTACACTAAGCCAGACTAGTTAACAAGACTCACAAAAGTGGCTCCTCTAGGTAGCAAAGGAAGCCCCAGTAGACCCTAAGCCAATTAAAGTATCTGAAATGTTCACTTTTCCCAGCTCAGTACTATTTAACAAATATTACAGTTTGCATTATTGCTATGTAACATGACAAGGGAAAGAAACCGCTGAAAAAGGCAAACTTGTTATAAACTTATAATTTAAGGGAAATCATTAGAATCTGTTGCCAGTCTTTGTAATATTGGGATTTCTTTTTACAATGTGTTGGAAGTTCTGCAGTTCTATTTTTAAGTAAGCATGAATAATGATGCTAGATTCCTAATCAAAGTTTTATTGCTTCTAAAATATCTTGAATTGCTCTGATTTAAAAAATTTACATACATCAAAATTCACTCTTCTTGGTGTATACAGTTCTGTAAGTTTTAAAATGTATTTAGATTGATGTAACTTTCATCATAATCACAATACAGAACCGTTCCCTTCCCAGCAAAAACTCTGTTGTCTGCCCCTTTGTTAGTTACACACGCTCCCTGCCTGCAACCTCTAGCTACCATTCATCTGATCTCCATTGCTGTGGTTTTGGTTTTTCCAGAATGTCGTATCAACAGAATGATAGAGTACATAAACTTTCAAGATATTGTTTTATTCAGCAATAAGGTTTGAGATTCATCCAAGTTAATGTGTATCAGTACTTCAGTTTGTTTATCCACTCATTAAAGATATTGTGTTATTTCTAATAGCTTTCGAGTAAAAATAAGGCTACTCTAAACATTCATATACAGGTTTTGCATGAACCTATATGAAAATTTTTGGTTTTTATTTCTGTATGATAAAAATCTGGGATTGACATTGCTGTGTCATATAACAGGTATATTTAACTTTATAAAAAGCTGCCTCAATGTTGTCCACAGTGGCTGTACCATTGTGCATTCCTATTAGCAATATATGAGGTAAATGAGATAATTCCGATTGATCTACATCCTTGACAGCACTTGCTAGTGTCAGGTGTTGTTGTGTGTGTGTATGTGAGTGTGTCTTAACCATTCTAAAAGATATGTAGTGGTATCTAATTATGGTTTAAAGTTGCATATTTCTAATGACTTAATTTGATTTCATTAATGTTGGTGATTTTTTTTTTGTGCTTATTTTTCATCTGTATATCTCCTTTGGTAATGTATCTATTAAAATCTTTGGCCCTTTTTTAAATTCGCTTATTTGTTTTCTTATGTTTGAGCTTTGGAAGTTTTTTTATATTCTAGATATGAGTCTAGAATATAAAATGTGTGTCTCAAATATGGGACATGCAAATATTTTTTCTCCATCTATAGCTTGTCTCCTCATTCTCTCAACAGTGTCTTTCACAGATACTAAAAACATTAAAAAATTTCTAAAGAGTCAATTTGTTTTAAAGACTGTGTTGTTGGTATTGTATCAAAGAACTCTGTCCAGCTTAAAGTCACGAAGACTTTCTTCTATATTTTTCTTAATATCTTTATAGTTTTTACTTTCGAGTATATGGTCCATTTTGAGTTAGTTTTGTTCAAGGTGTGGTGTATAGCTTGTTTGCTTGGCATACAGATGTCCAATTGTTCCATTACTAGCCATTGAAAGGACTATTCTTTTTCCATTGAATTGCCTTTGCAACCTTATAAAAACTCAGTTGACTATATTTGTGTGGCTCTATATCTGGTCTCTCTATTTTGTTCTATTAATCTACGTGTCTATCATTTTTCCAATACCACACTGTCTTGATTATTGTAGTTTTATAATAAACTTCAAAATTATGTAGTATGAGTGTTCCAATTTTCTTTTTTTTTTTTGAAATTGTTTTAGCATTTCTAGTTCTTTTTTCCTTTGCATATACATTTTAGAATCTGCTTTGTATATCTACAATATACACAACATATAAAAATTCTCCTGGGATTTTGCATAAGACAATGTTTAATCTGTGGACCAGTTTTGGGAGAATTGATAGCTTAACAATATTAAATCTTCCAATCCATGACAATGATATTTATCTACACTTAAGACTTTGTTTTATTTTTTTCATACGTAGTTTTAGCACACAGATAATGGACACATCTTGTTGGATTTATACAAAAGTATTTCATTTTCTGGAGCTATTATAAATGGTACTTAAAAAATTTGGCTTCCAATTATTCATTGCTAGTATATAGAAATAACGATTAATTTTTATATGTTGATTGTGTATCCAGTGATCTTGTTAAATTCATTTATTATAGTAGTTTTTGTAAAGTACTTGGGATTTTCTCCATAATCCATCATGTTATCTCTGAGGAGAGACATTTTTTACCTTCATTTCTCATCAATATTGCTTTTTTTTCTTTTTTGCCATATTAGCTGAAACTTTCAGTATAATGTTGAATAGAAACGGTGAGAAGAGACATCCCTGCATTTTTCCAGAAAGAATTAGCAGTCAGTCTTTCACTATTAATAATGTGAGCTGTAGGTTTTTTGTAGATGCCCTTTAACAGATTAAGGATGCTTCCTTTCTCATTAATGTGGTGAGACTTTTTATCATGAATGGATGAAATTTTTTCAAATGCTTTTTCTGCATCTATTGATATGGTCATGTAGTTCTACTTCTTTAGTCTATTAATATGGTGTATTACATTGATTTTTGAATGTTCGATCAGCCTTGCATTCCAGGATATATTCCACTTCATGATGCTTTTAAAAAATACGTTTAAAAATTCTTTTATATATTGGTGGGCTCAATGTGGGAATATTTTTTTTAAGAATTTTTGTGTCTATATTCATGGACCATATTAATCTCTAGTTTTCTTTTCTTGTACTGTCTTCATTTGATTTTGGAATAAAGTAAAACTTAAAATGAATTGAGAATTGTTCCCCCCTCTTCTATTTTGTAGATAGTATGTAGATGGGCCTTG
The DNA here is from genome assembly GCA_963575035.1 of Avahi laniger. Lineage (NCBI taxonomy): Eukaryota > Metazoa > Chordata > Mammalia > Primates > Indriidae > Avahi > Avahi laniger. The sequence goes on from CAUYSK010101843.1 coordinate 6,551, forward strand.
TGTTTTCCTTACATATTTGACAGAATTCACCAATGATCGCTTCTCAGCCTTTTTGCTAAGGTCAAGTGTAGAATTTACCAGTGAAACCTGCTGGACCTGGACTTGGCTCTCTCTCTCTCTTTTTTTTTTTTTTTAACAAAGTGTTTAATACTAATTCAGTTTCTTTAATAGATAAAAAATATTCAGATTGTCTGTTCCTTAAGGGAGTTTGAGTAGTCTGTGTCATGACAAGAATTGCTGTATTTCATCTAAACTGTTCAGTCTATGTGCCTGGAGTTGTTCTTAATATTTCCTTATAGTCTTCAATGTCAGCAAGATCTTAAGTGATGTCCCTTCTTTCAGTTCTGACAGTTTTAATTTGCATCTGCTTTGTTTTCCTCGTGGTCAGTCTGGCTAGAGGTATATCAATATTATTGAACTTGACAAACAACAAGCTTTAGATTTTACTATATTTTATGTTTTTCTTTCTGCTTTCTGTGAGTTTAGTTTGCTCTTGTTTTTCTGGTATCTTAAGATGGAAGCTTATATTACTGATTTGAGATGTTTTTTCTTCTTAAATGTAAGTACGTAATACTATAAATTTCCTTCTAAAAGTACTTTAGCTACATCCCTCAACTTTTCATATGTATGTTTTCATTATCATTTAGTTTAAAATATTTTTAAATTTCTCTTGAGATTTCCTCTTTGACCCATGGATTTTTTAGACATCCATTGTTAAATTTCCAACATTTGGGGCATGTATTTATAACTAATTTTTAGCTTAAATCCATTTTAATCAGAGAATAAAATTTGCATGATATTAATTCTGTTAAATTTTTTAAAGACTCAGAATATGGTGTATCTTGATGAATGTTCCATGTGCACTTGAAAAGAATATGTATTCTCCTGCTGCTAGGTAGAATGCTCTATTAATATAAATGCCAATTAGATTAAGTTGGTTGATTAAATTTTTCAGGTCTTCTATATCTTTGCTGATTTTCTGGCTACTTATTCTACCAATTACTGAGGAAGGAATGTTAAGTCTTCAACTGTAATTGTGTACTTTTCTGTTTCTCCTTTCAATTTTATCAGTTTTCATATCATGTGTTTTGAAGCTCTGTTGTTAGGTACATTCACATTTAGGATTGTTATGTCTTTTTGGTGAAATAACACTTGTATTATGTTTCTATCATTCTTTATCCCTGACAATTTTCCTTGCTTTGAAGTCTACCTTGATGGATATTAATATAACTGCTTCAGCTTTCTTTCGATTAGTATTTGCATGGTATAACTTTTTCTATCCTTTTGTTTTTAACCTATCAATATTATTATATTTAAAGTAGGTTTCTTATAGACAGCATTCGGCGTGGTCTTGTTTGTTTTATCTAATTAGATAATCTTTATTTTTAATTGGTATGTTTGGATAATTTACATTTAATGTAATTATTGATATGGTTGGATTTTAGGTCTACCACTTTACTGCTTGTTTTCTGTATGTTTACTTTGTTTTTCATTCCTCTGCTCCCCATCTCTTGTCTTCTTCAGGAATACTTGAATTTTTTCCTACTATTCCATTTCAATTTACCTATTGACTTTTCACTGTTTCTCTCTGGATACTTTTTAAATGGTTGTTCTGGGGCTTATAACTTAAATTTTTATATTCCATTTAGTATTAATATTTCACTACTTCATGCAGAATTACCTGCATTACTTTACAACAATGTAATTTCCCTAACCTCCCTTATATTGTAGTTGTCATATGTATTATGTGTATATACAATGGAGAATACCCATTAGACAATAATTATAGTTTTTGTTTTCAATTACCATACATATTTTTAAAAACTTAAGAGAGAAACATAATCCATTATATTTACACAAATATTGACCATTTTGTTTTCTTTCTCTTTGTGAAGTTTTGAATTTCCTTCTGGTATCATTTACCTTATCTCTAAAGAACTTTCTTTAGCATTTCTCCTTGAACAGGACTATTAGTGAGAATATCTTTTAGTCTTTCATTATTTTAGTATGTTTTTATTACACTTTTATTCCTGAAGGATATTTTCAGTGGATATAAAATTCAGGGTTGACAGTTCTCTTTCTTCAGAATTGTTGTTCCATTTTTAAAATGTTGTTCCATTGTCTTCTAGCCTCCATGATTTCTGATGAGAATTCCACAGTCATTTGAATTAGTGTGCCCTGTTGTAATGCATCATTTGTGTCTGGTTGCTTTCAAGATTTTTCAAGATTTCTTTTTATCTTTGCTTGTCAATATTTTGTTTTTGGGTGTAATTTTCTTTGAGTTTATTCTCCAAAATAAAGCTTTTTAAATCTGTAAATATATATCTATCACAACATTTAGGAAGTTGTCAGCCACTTTTTTTCCTAACAAAAAAAAAAATCCTGCCTCAATGTCTTTTTCCTCTTTTTGTAGGGCTCCAATGTCATTCATGTGAGAACTTTTGATATTGTTCCACAGGACAGTGAGGTTTGTTCATTTTGTAAAACAGTTTTTGTTCCTGTTGTTCAGATTGTCTAAATTCTATGGATCTATGTTTAAGTTCACTGACTCTTTATGTGTTATAATCATTCTACTATTGAAGTTATTTAGTGAATTATTTACTTCAGTTATTACATTTTTCAGTTCTAAAATTTGCATTTGGTTCTTTTGCAATAACTTCTATTTCTCTGCTGAGTAATTTCAGCTTTAATTTCAGAAGTGTTTGCCCTTACTTATTGAACATGGTTATAACAGCTGCTTAAAGTATTTGATGAATTCCAATATTTTAGTCATTTCAGATTTCACATCTATTGTTTATCTTTCCTTAAGTGAAATTTTAAGCTTTTCCTGAATTTTTGTCTGTTAAATCATTTTGAATTGTATTCTAGATAGGTTGAACGTCCTATTTAAATCTTCTGGAGAATGTTGATTTGTTTTGTTTTAGTAGGCACTTGACCCTGTTTGGTTCAGGCTGCATGTCCTGATTTGCTTTCTGTGGGCTGTCAGTTTAGTTTTGAAACCTCTTGCATTATTATTTGGATCTGCCCAGTATGTACACTTGCTGGGGGCTTCTCTGGTTCCTGGACCTTGTTCTCTACCACAATTCAGTTGTCAAAGCTTTTGATATCCTGTTTAAAGTCAGTTCCACAGAACCATTTAGGGATTATCCAACACTTCATACTCAACTTTGTGGAATCCATTTCTTAGTGCTTTTACAATGGATTTTTTTGTAAGTTTTCTAAACTAATGCATCTCAAATTTTAATGTGTATAAGACTCATGTGGAAATCTTGGTTAAATTCGGATTTTTGATTTAATAGGCCTGGAAGTAAAGACTGGGATTCTGTATTTCTAACAAGTTCCCATGGGTGATACTACTGGTTCATGGACCACACTTTAGAAAGTAGAAAAGCTCTAAGTTACTGACATAAACCTGAATAAATATATCTCACCCATTTTTCTATATTTAAAGAAAGCATGAGTTCAGTTTTTTTTTATTTGTTTTTTTTTAGTATCATTAGACATTAATCTGATTTCAGGTAAGAGTCTCCCTTTAAGCTTTAAAATGCTTCACTTTGACTATTATTTTTTTTTGTGGAAAGCTTTTCAAAATATCTTATATTCATTCTTAAACATTTTTAAAAATGTTCTGAACATAACCTTTCCAATAATTCCACCTAATCATTATGAGCATCTGTTATTGCACCTGCTCTCATGTAAAGGTGCACACATGATTTCTGAAATTTTTAATGCTGTTTGTTCAGAATAGGCAAAGATTAGTTGTTGTTGAGTTTTATGCCTGCTATATATATATGTAAGCATTTGTTTCATTATTTTTTTTTGTATCTTTCCTCTTAATTATCTCTTCTTTGATGTAATGTATCACCCTGCACATTTATATTTCCTTCTTCATACCTGTGGGCCAGAAACTCATAGCTAGGTTAGAATTGCAAGTAAAGTAAAAACAATTAGGCTGAAATGCTATGTATTTTTTACAAAAGTACGTGACCTTTAATGTTCGATTTTTTTTTTTTTTTTTGAGACAGAGTCTCACTGTGTTGCCCGGGCTAGAGTGCTGTGGTGTCATCCTAGCTCACAGCAACCTCAAACTCCTGGGCTCCAGTGATCCTTCTGCCTCAGCCTGCCGAGTAGCTGGAACTACAAGCATGCGCCACCATGCTCGGCTAATTTTTTCTATATATTTTTAGTTGTCCAATTAATTTCTTTCTAATTTTAGTGGAAACGGAGTCTCGCTCTTTGCTCAGGCTGGTCTCGAACTCCTGAGCTCAAACAATCCGCCTGCCTCGACCTCCCAGAGAGCTAGGATTACAGGTGTGAGCCACTGCGCCTGGCCAATGTTTGAATTTTTTAAGTTATTATTTGTTAATTCAATTCCATTTTCTATTTTTACTTTAATGTTAAAATAGTTATGATTGTGCTAGATACATTCTATAAAATTTGTTCCTAGGAAGAATTAAGAAAAATATTAATCTCCTGTCCTTTTGTTTGGCATTATAAAATAAGAAAACAAAATGCAAGGATTTCCAGATCTAAGTTCTCAAAATCTCCTATTTGTGAATAATTATTTGCTTACTGTTCAACTGTATAGTCACTTCTGACATTGTTGGATAAGAACATTTTTAGAAGAAATGGAAGTTTTAGATTTTCTGTACCTATTTCAAATTTCATACAAATTTTGAAAAATTTCTTTAATTTGTGAAAACATAAAGGATATGATGTTTAGCCCTGCCACATTTTATTCTTGAGGGAATGTTGAAGCCTCCATATGCACATAAAAATAACTTATGAAAAAATAATCTGTCTTATGAAAAAAGAGATTTACACAGGAAAATCAGTTTAATTTTTTTATTAACTACTTTCAAAGTATAGAATATAATTTAACACTAATAAACTAAAAACTAAAGGCATATCATATTCATATTGGTTTCTGATTTTGGTGAGAAAAAGATTTGTGAAAGAGATGTTTAATTAATGGAAGTGAGAACAATCCAAACAAAAAACTCACTGTTCTTGGTCCACATTCACTTCTTATTATACATTATATATAAATGCACTTTTCCTGTTTTCAAAGATTGCATGATTTTTGGCCGGGCGCGGTGGCTCACACCTGTAATCCTAGCTCTCACGCCTGTAATCCTAGCTCTCTGGGAGGCGGATTGTTTGAGCTCAGGAGTTCGAAACCAGCCTGAACAAGAGCGAGATCCCATCTCTACTAAAAATAGAAAGAAATTAATTGGACAACTAAAAATATATAGAAAAAATTAGCCGGGCATG
>CAUYSK010101844.1:0-38391 GCA_963575035.1 Avahi laniger
GGAGGATTGCTTGAGCTCAGGAGTTCGAGACCAGCCTGAGCAAGAGCAAGACCCCGTCTCTACTATAAATAGAAAGAAATTAGCCAAACAACTGAAAATAGAAAAAATTAGCTGGGCACAGTGGCGCGTGCCTGTAGTCCCAGCTACTGGGGAGGCTGAGGCAGGAGGATGGCTTGAGCCCAGGAGTTTGAGGTTGCTGTGAGCTAGGCTGACGCCACGGCACTCTAGCCTGGGCAACAGAGTGAGACTCCGTCTCCAAAAAAAAAGAGTGGTGCACGAGTTTTAACTCACCCACTCTTTCAGGGCGTGCACATATGAGAGATGAGAACTTCCTACAGGTACCCGTGCCATGATGCCAGAGAGTCTTCAGGGAGGAAAACAAGAGATTCTCAGGGCAGAGTCAAGGTGAGGGTGCTGTCTCCTTATGCTGGCATGAAGCTAGTCCAAACCTCTTGAAACTGGTTGTTGGAGCAGACAAGTAGACCAAGGGGACTTACAGAGGTCCCACAAGCAGTGTCCGTCACAGACATTAATTGGATATTTTACATTATTTTAAAGTATTTGAGTCAGGAGTTATTTTTTTCCCAGAATATCCAGTCCCCCCATATATGTAGAAGGAGAATAATCACACTGGTCTCTGTGCATGTGCCTTTGGAGTAGCCTAGAGAGGTCTTGAGGTGCGATGGGACAAGCACTAAATGTGTCAGAGCTGGAAGATGTTGTTTCCAGTCTGACACTGGCTGTGTAACCTGAGCAGGTTACTTAGCTTCTATAAGCTCCACTTTCTCCATCTATAACTGTGGTCCCCAACCCCAGGGCCACGGACCAGTACCAGTCTGTGGCCTGTTAGGGACCAGGCTGGCAGAGCTCTGCCCATCCCCACCCCACCCTCCATCCCCATACATGGAAAAATTATATTCCATGAAACTTAGGAACCAGGGGGCTGCACAGCAGGAGGTGAGCGGCGGCCAAGTGAGTGAAGCTTCATCTGTATTTACAGCCGCTCCCCATTGCTGGCGTCACCACCTGAGCTCCGCCACTACCCACCCCCCTGTCCATGGAAAATTGTCTTCCATGAAATTGGTCCTTGGTGCCAAAAAGCTTGGGGACCACTGATGTATAAGGTGACGGAGTGGGAGAAATAATAAAAAGTGTATTACCTTTTAGGACAGGAATCAAAGAGGTGATGAATACAAATGTGTTTTATAAGCTATAAAATGCCATACAGATATAATTTATGATGATTATAAATATTAAGGCTTATTCTTGGTGGCCTGGCTGCTCTCTGCACCCTACTGCCAGAATGAAACCCATACTGAATTCTGGGCTTTCAATAAGAAAAAATTGACATGAGATGGATGCTTAAAAGGAGAGAACCAGATATGATGGTATTATTTTAAATGAAACAGATACGTTCCTTTAGTATACTTTGTTGTATAAAATGTAACCAGGGGCAAGGATGTGAATAACCGGGAACCCTTGTGCACTGTTGGTGGGAATAATGCTGCAGCCACTGGAGAAAATAGTGTGGTGATTCCTCAAAACAATTAGAGACAGAACTACCATATGATCTAGCGATTCCACTTCTAGGTATATATCCAAAAGAATTGAAATCAGGAGCTTGAACAGACACTTGGGCACCCATGTTCATAACAGCATTATTCGTACTAGCCAGAAGATGGAAGCAACCCACGTGTCTACTGATAGATGAATGGATAAAGAAAATGTGGTATATCCGTACAATGAAATACTATTCAGCCTTAAAAAGGAAGGAAATCCTGTCACATGCTATGACATGGATGAGCCTTGAGGACATTATGCTAAGTGAAATAAACCAGTCACAAAAAGACAAATAATGTGTAATTCCACTCATACGAGGTACCTAGAGCAGTCAAGTTCATGGAGACAGAAAGTAGAATGGTAGTTGCCAGGGGTTGGACAGAGGGGTAATGAGGAGTTGATGTTTAGTGGGCACAAAGCTTCAGTTTTGCAAGACAAAAAGAGTTATGGAGATGGGTGGTGGTGACGGTTGCACAATAATGTAAATGCACTAAATGCTACTTAAAAATTACTAAGATGGTAAATTTTATGTTATATGTATTTTACCACATGTCTAATGTAACTAGGGATTGAAATAATATAGAAGGCAAAGGGGTGGTTTTCACAAGAACACCGCTGTGTCAAGGATCAGCGAGATCTTCAGCTTTCTAGGCATTTGGCCTGGCCTTGTGTAACCTGGGTGTGTGTGGACATCCTACATCCAGTGACAAGGGAGCCATGCGTCCCTATGCTGAACATACCGCCCAGCTGCCAGGCACGTGTCTCCCGTAAGCCCTGGTCCACACACAAGTGGCTCTGCACTTCGCAGCTCTGGGGAGAATGGAAATCCTTTCACCCAGAGGAAGGAAGGTAGAGCAGAACAACCAGAGGCCCATCTTCTGCCATTGTCGCGTGGAGCCGGCCTCAACTGTCTGTCTTTCCCTTCTTTAGCAGGGCCCTCGCACAATGGCTGCAGTTATTAAATACCATCGGTGTCTCCTCCCCCCATTGTAGATTATATAGTTGGCTACTGTTCTTGAAAGTGGCCTGTGATTTACACTTGACTCTAATATCTGAGAGCTTAAGGATTTCTTTTTGTTCTTCTGAAATTCAATTGCAATTTACAGTACTGTATATATTAATAGCTACCATCCTAAAACAACCTAGCAGAAACTGGGTTGACTGGTTTTTGCCTCAATGATTCATACTCTTTTTTCTTTGAATTTTTTTCTCATTTATTTTTTATTTTGTATATGTTCATGGGGTACAAGAGCAATTTTGCTACACTGATATATTGCACTGTGGTGAAGTCAGCGCCTTTAGTCCATCCATCACCAGATCAACGTACCTTGTACCCACCAAGAAACCTCCCCTAATCTAACCCCTCCCATCCCCCCACCCTTCCAAATCTTCATTGTCCATCATTCCGCACTCTGCTTCCATGTGTACACATTATTTAGCTCCCACTTGTAAGTGAGAACATGAAGTATTTGTCTGTCTTTGTCTGAGTTGTTTCCCTTAAGATAATGGCCTCTATCCATGTTGCTGCAAAAGACAGAATTTCATTCTTTTTATGGCTGAATCGTATTCCATTGTGTATATATACTGCATTTTCTTTATCCAATCCTCCATTGATGGACGCTAAGATTCCATATCTTTTCTATTGTGAATTGTGCTGTGATAAACATGAGTATAGGTATCTTTTTTTGTATATTGATTTCTTTTCGTTTTGGTAGATACCCAGTAGTGGGATTGCTAGATCATATGGTAGGTCTATTTTTAGTTCTTTGAGAAATCCCCACACTGTTTTCCCATAGAGGTTGCAACAATTTACATTTCCACCAACAGCTTTATAAGAATTCCCTTTTCTCAGCCAGGCATGGTGGCTCATGCCTGTAATCCTAGCAGTCTGGGAGGCCAAGGCAAGAGAATTGCTTGAGCTCAGGAGTTGGAGACCAGCCTGAGCAAGAGTGAGATCCTGTCTCTACTAAAAACAGAAAAATTACTGGGCATGATGGCACTTGCCTGTAGTCCCAGCTACTCGGGAGGCTGAGACAGGGGGATCGCTTGAACTCAGGAGTTTGTAGTTGCAGTGAGCTATGATGACACCACTGCACTCTACCTGGGGCAACAGAACAAGACTGTCTCAAAAAAAAAAAAAAAGAGAAAAGAAAAGAAAAAGAGTTCCCTTTTCTCCACATCCTCGCCAACGTCTGTCATTTTTTGCCTTTTTAATAATAGCCATTATGATTGGTGTAAGATGATATCTTACTATGTTTTTAATTTGCATTTCTCTGATAATTAGTGATGTTGCAAATGTTTTCACATGCTTGTTAGCCATTTGTTTGTCTTCTTTTGAAAAATGTCTGTTCATGTCCTTAGCCCACTTTTTAATGGGGATATTTGGGTATTTTTTTGTTGCTGTTGAGTTGCTCGAGTTCCTTGTAAATTCTGGATATTAATCCCCTGTTGCATGTATAGTTTGCAAATATTTTCTCCAGTTCCACCGGTTGTCTGTTCAGTCTGTTGATTATTTCTTTTGCTGTGCAGAAGCTTTATGGTTTAATTAAGTCCCATTTGTCTATTTTTGTTTTTGTTGCCTGTGCTTTTGAGATCTTGGCCATACGTTCTTCACTTAGAGATGTAGACCAATGTCCAGAAGAATTTTCCCTAGGTTTTCTTCTAGTATTTTTATAGTGTCGGGTCTTATATTCAAGTGCTTAATACATCTGGAGTTGATTTTTGTACATGGTGAGAGACAGGGGTCCATTTTCATTCTTCTGCATATGGCAATCCAATTTTTCCAGCACCACTTATTAAATAGGCTGTCCTTTTGCCAGTGTGTGTTCTTATTAACTTTGTCAAAGATCAGTTGGCGGTAAGTATGTGGTTTTATTTCTGGATACTATTCTGTTCCATTGATCTATGTGTCTATTTTTATAGCACATACACTTTTTTATGTTTTCCCTGAAGGTCTATTTTTCCTAGATTTGAGACTGCTCTGCTTTTTGGTTTCTAGTGGCATGAAGTATGGGAAATGAAACAAAACCATAAATTCTGTCCCTAGACCTAACATAAATTCCCCCAGGCAGTTATGTTTGCCATGGCTGAAATATCAGTAAAATAAAAATGACTGCAATCCTCTTTGTGCTATTTGAATTTCAAATGCATTATGAGTCCCTTGAGAATGTGACATTAATTTAGAGCTATAACTAAAATCCTATATATTAAAAGACATGTTCTTTGCTTTCCTTTGCCTATTTTATGTACTTACAGTGGAATAAACTTCAGTTATTAATATCATAGCAAAGCCTATTGAAAAGTATATACATAGATTTTAACACAATTTATAGCATACAAAGAATCCTTCTTAAGAAACCTGATATATTCAAACCAGTTTTCCTAATGCCCCAGATTTCCTACTTGTTATTTTATGTTATAGTATCTAAAATCCTAATCACAGATGATCTTGCAGGAGACTTTCTTAGCAGAATAAGAATCTCCTAGTAGAATCTTTTACCTAAGATCTCAGAAAAGCATTTCTCTGGAGAGCAGCAACTATTGACCTCCAAAATCTAAACATGATTATAGAATTTTCACAATTCTGGTACACACATTACTTATGTTCCTTCAGGTCTTCCATATTTTGACCAGTTTGGTCCTAGGAAGTCCTTTTCTCCTTTTAGGAGGCATTCATGTCTCGACAGGAGTTCACTGAGCACCTGCTTTGTGCCAGCACAATATGACAGCTGTGAATACATCAGACATGGTCTCTAGATCCAAGGCAATTACAGATTGTGCAAGGATCACAGAAAAACTAGAGAGGATTGTGTGGTGGAAAGTTGGAGGGGTTAGGTATCTATGTGGGATGTGAGAGTGTCCTCCACTGGTGCTTTGTACAGGTTTCAGGGGAAGAACCTTCCAGGGAGCGGAAAGGGAATGTGACAAGTTCCTGACTTGCTAACTGTATCTTTTTTTAATTTCAGGGGTTTCTTTTAGCCTTTATTTTCCCAAAACTGAATTATTGAAATAGAGAATTTAACATGTTTATGGCTACATATAATATGTTATATATACATATATGTGCATGTAATATGTATGTGCATGTGCATATAGAGATATATATGGAGAGAGAGATCCAACTAGAAAGACTATACCAATTTATACTCCTAACTTCAATGTACAAGAAATGCTATTTATTCCACCTTTATTTTAATCTCCTTTTAAAATTTTTGCAAATTTGATAAATAAAATTAGTATCAGATTTCTTCCTTATATAATTTATCATATTTTTTAATATAACATTGAAAAATACAGAAGAATTTATGTTAAATACTAGGGCTGTCCGGAAGGTGTTCAGCCATGTACCTGTTCTTGTTGTATTAACAATGGCTGGATACTTTCTGGACATCCCTCATATGTGTAAGTTGTAGAACAAAATAACACATGAACTCATGACCCAAGCCAAGAGCCATGGATGGGTCCTCTTTCTCCACCCCCAACATAACCTTCATCCTGAATTTTATGTCCATTATTCTCTTGTCTTTCTTTTAAAATAATTTTATCACATATGTATATATAACTGAATAATATATTGGTGAGGTTTCTTTTTAGCTCTATAAAAATGGTATCATCCTTAATAGGGTTCTACAATTTGCTATTTTTAATCAACATAATGTTTCTAAGATTCATCTGTGCTGTAGCACATAATTGGAGTTTATTCATTTTCACTGCTATTCAATATTCCATTATTTCCATGGGGGGTTGTTACTAGTTTTTGTTGTTATGAATCTAGATGAACATCTCATAAAAATCACTTTGTGTATCAAAAAGCATTCAAGACAGTGCCAAATATTTTTCCAAGGTGGCCATACCAGTATACATTCCCACCAGCAATATATAAGATTTCCCATTTATTCTCATCCTCTCCAGCACTTGATATGGTCCAGCTTAATTTTTAGGTAATCTAGTGGGTGTAAAATATCTAACTGTGGTCCTACTTGGTATTTCCCTGATTGCTAGTGAGACAGACCATCTCTTCTTATGGTTATATGCTATACATATTTTCTCTTCTGTGAAATACCAGTTCATACCTTTTGCCTATTTTTCAATTGTATATGATCATCTATCTTATAGATTTGTAGAATTTCATTGCATATTCTGCATACTAATTCTTTGTAGGTTATATGTATTAAAATATGTTCTCCCAAGCATGACTTGACTTTATTTTCTTTGTGGCATTTTTTGAAGAAGTTTTAATTTTAAAGTAGTCAAATTTATCAACTCTTTATTTCATGAGTGTTTGTGTTTTAAGACATTCCAAGGTTAGAAAGACAAGTCTCCTATATTTTGTTTTAAGGGTATTAAAGTTCTGCCTTTCACATTTTAAGTACTTACTTAATCAAGTGGAATTGATTTTTGTGTTTTGTGTGAGGTGAGAATCCAATTTCAGTTTTATTCATGTGCATACTCAGGTGTTCCAGAACCATTTATTAAATATTAAATAGTTTTTTCTTCCCCCAATTATCTGCAATGCCACTTATGTTATATATCAAAGATCTGTAAGTATGTAGGCTTCTTCCTAAACTCTTCATTTTGTTCTACTGGTCAGTTTGTCTATCCTTGCACTGATACCCAATGCATAAATGCTACAGACTTACATTAATAAAACATCTTTATACCTGCCAGGGCAAATCCATGTACCTTATGCTTCTGGGCTATTTTGATCCTTTTTTCTTCCACATAAATTTTAGAACCAACCTGTCCACTTCAATAAAAATCTCATTCAGCTTTTATTTAGAATTCAGAGAGAATTAATAACTTCGGGATATCAAGTATTCCTCTCCAAAAAACATGAGTATCATTCCATTTACTTAGATGCTCTTTAATGCTTTCCAATAAGATCTTGCGTGATTCTGTATATAGGGCTTGCACATCTTTTGTTAGAGTTATTCCTAGTGTGGCAGATTGCCAGTTGTCTCAAAAAAAAAGAAAAAAATTCATTCTCCTCTTCCTGGACATACGGTTCTCCCAGTGAACGATTCTATTCTTCCAAGGAGCGATAGCGCGGTTTCTAAGTACCTCCTGCTTAAAGAAACACTGCTTTCCCTGAACTTCAGCTTTTCCCCACATTGTGTTCACAGCATTGACATGGGAATGGCCAGCTTTGATCATTCAGGTGAGGACAGTGCTCTCACTCATCTGAATGATCTCATGGAATGATCTAGCAATACAGTGGAAGAAACCAAGGTCTCTGGATGACCTGGTAAAGCAGTGCTGTCCCACCAGCCTAGACCAGCCAAGCTGCAAAATTTCTCTTATTTAAGCTGCAGTATTTTGGGGCATCTTGTTATGGTATGCCTTTTTTCTACATGGTTAGACTCCCTTTAGTAATATTTTACTTCGGATTTTTACATGCTTGCTTAAGAATGAGATTAAGCTGTAATTTTCCTTTTTCCTAGTGTTCTTTTCTTGTTTGATGCCATAAAATACATTAAGAATATTTCCACTCTTTCAATTCTCTGGAATAAGTTACATAAGACAGAATGATCTGTTCCTAGAAAATGTAGTTGAACTCTACTATAAAACCATCTAGATCTCAGTTTGTTCTTATTGGGAAGAATTTTTACTATTGAGTGATTTAATTTCTTTAATGCTTTCTTTGTTAATAAGTAACGAGTGCTATCTCAATGCAGTTTTAATTTCCATTTCTTACATTACTGAAGGGGTTAATCATCTCTTCATATGTCTATAAATTGTAGGCTTCATATTTTGTGGACTGCAGTTTATTTCCTGTTCTCGCCATGACCATTTAGATTAACTCCCCTTCCCCTCTCGCTGTGGATGGAATACCATTCCCTACCCCTATGATGTGGACCTTGGCCATGTGACTTGCTTTGGCTGATAGAATTTCAGCAGAAATGATTTTAACTGTACTTTCTTTGATTGGCTTATCTTGTGCACATTTGTCGTCATGAGAACCAGCCCTGGGAAAGCACTGGTCTTAGAACAATGAGAGACACTTAGAGTAGACCTGTACCCAAACAGAATCTTGGCGCCAAGCCCAGCTAACTTGCGGCCTGAAGCAGAGTCACCTAGCCAAGCCCAACCTATCTCAGTCAAATCAGAGTTGGCTTGCAGACTTGTATGAGAATAAATGCTGCTGTTTAAGCCACTGAGTTTTAAGGTGATTTGTTATTGGCATCATTGTAGCAATAGCTGACTAATACATCTATTCATATATTAGGGAGTTAGAGAACTTCTTATCAATTTTTAGGATTTTTTTAAGAGATGGGGGTCTCACTGTATTGCCCAGGTTGGTCTTGAACTCCTGGGCTCAAGCAATCCTCCTGCCTCAGTCTCCCATAGAATTTTTAATATACTTACTAGCTTATTGCTGTAACTATAATCCAAAAATACAATTTGTTTTGTATTTTGATGGTTTCTTAAATTTTATATAAGCAAACTTTCATTTTTAGTTAAATTTGCCCATTTTTTTCTTTTGTTATTTTGAATTTTGAATTTAAACAGTACTTCCCAAGTCTGAGATTTAATAATCAATTCCATTTTCTGTTTTCCTAAAACTTTAAAAATATGTAATTCTATAATCTATCTGGAATAAAAGAGGTATATTTATTATTCCTAGACCCTCTTCTTTTTTCCTGAATTCAATGCAATACTTCAATGTAATATGTATGAGAGTCCTAAAATTAATCCTACTTCCAATTGGAAAAAATGTTTAAATTGAAAACTCATTAAGATTACATAAGTGGTTAAGGCTTTTAGCTAACATGCTTGTTTTTACTTTAAATTTTTAATTAGCATACCAATTTAACTATTCCAATTACATTGTGCTTAGCCAAGTTGAAATTAAGCTTTCATTTGCTGCCCAGTTCCTCTAGAGAATCTAAATTTACTAGACCCTTTTAGTAATTCACATCTCTGGTCCTCATTAGCCAAAATAATGTAGTTGACTTTCAAAATGCTTTCAAAAAATTTTGCTATTTCCAGTTTCTAGATTCTTATGAAATGTCTTGTCTACACAACCTGCAATGGAAGAATGCACATTTGCATGTTAAAAGGCGTAGAAACATGTTATGCAAATAGCATTTCCGTACTGAGCTGTGCTGGCGTGGGTAAATGTCTGTCCTTCAGTGGAGATACCTGATTGTCCCAGGTGGAATTTTTTGCTTTTCCTTCCGTAGTCCCATCGCAGTGTGTTTGCAGGACTTGCATGGCAATGAGCTTTTGGTTACATGTTTGTTCATCCCATTCGGCTGGGTTTATTCATTTCTAGTTGTCCAGCACCCATCTTGGTGCTCAGCACATAGAATATACTCTGTAAATATTGATTGATTGATCTTTTATAACTCTCACGTTAGGTAGTTTCTGGAGGGCCCCAACGCCACACAGGAGATAAGAAAGGGGGAATTTTAAAAGATCACCCCCAGTTTCTGAAGCTAAGTTATTCTAGCAATGTAATATATTGGATTAGAGTAGAAGGACTTGGAATCTACGTCCAGCTCTTCCCTCAACCCCCAGCTTAGGGCAGGTCATGCCACGCCTCTGGGCTGCAATTTTGCCAACTGTAAATTGTAATATGCCATAAAATTATTCAGTCTGTTAAATCCTTACAACTTCAGTTCTCTGCAAACTAATCAGGGTTAGAGTCATTCATTAGGCAGCCACATTGCACAGTGGAAAGATAGGGATTTGGGGAGGCAGGTGGATATAGCATTGAGTCTGAACTGTCAGTTCCAAACTTAACAACCTTGGATGTGTTATTTCACTTCTTTGATCCTCAGTTTTCCATGGGAACTATAATACTTCCTTTGCAAAGTTGCTTGAAATTTAAATGAGATAAGGTAGATGAAGCACATGCCACTCTGCTTGGCACACGATAGAGTCTAGACAGGAACTTCAGTTGTGTAACTCACACCCCTGTGCTTATACGTGGAGGAAGCACATCTTTCCCCTTTCACTTACACTTCACACCTTCTCTCTCTCATGCTCACATACACACCCAGACACACAAAGTGAAACAGGTAAAGACAGCAGGAGTCCACCATTTTTGAGAGTACTTTCCTGTGGGTTTGCTACCTTCATTACCAAAAAGAGAGGCTATCATAGAGGCAGTGATTTCATATTTAGATATTAAATTATTTTTGCCTTAAAATCATTAAAGAAGTATTTCTTAGGTACTTCTCCCTATGTCCAGTAAAATAAAAAGTCACCGGATACAGAGAACTCAAAACTAGAAGTGATTAAGTTGTTTAAACCCTAGCCTAGACAAAGGTACCATTAATGTATAGATCCATTCCAATAATTGTTAAAGATTACTAAAAAAAATTCATACACAGCAAGCAAGATTGCATGATGGCACAAAAAAACAATGTAACCAACTGTTCAAAATGTTATGTTTCTGCTGTATGTTACACAGTAGATCTGGGTACTAAGGTTTCGGATTGCTTGGTTTGAAACAAAAATCACCTGCTACAAGGCAATTCACTTTGGAGTTGGTTGTTCAAATCTGCAGCAGCCTTCAAAAGCCCAGAGGGAGAAAACTGATGGTTAAACCATTGTCTCAAATTGAGTTTTGAAATTCTTGATGTGGAAACATTTTCTTCACGGATTTTGAGGCAGCGCTAATGCCTAGTCTGCCCAGCAGAGGGCAGCAGGGCCCACGGGAAGGTCCGAGAGTGTCGCTTTAGCAGACGGCTTCGCCCGAGGGTCCGCACAAAGCTGCGGCCGCGGGGTCGGAGAGGGGGGTGGCGCTCTCTTCTTGACTAAGGTGAGGGGGACACTCTATTCTTGACCAGGGAGAGCATGGGGGTTGGGGGAGAGGGGCCACGCAAAATGAAAACGCGGGTCCCTTGTTCAGAAAGCAGGATAAAAGCGTTTTCTTTCTTCTGCAGCCTCTCTCCACCTGTCGTGGTGTGTTTTATTCGCTATTTAATGTCACATTCCCTCAGGCACAGGGACAGTGACAGGCAGGATGCAGGCCAGCGCAGGGTGGCTCGGTTCCGAGCAGGGCAGGAGCGGGTGACCCGGACCCAGGCCCGGGAGATGGGGACCGCGCGTGAGCCAAGGCGCCAAGCCCCGGCACGGGCTCCACTGTCCCGTCGGACTTCCCTCACGGAAGACACATGCAAAGACAAAAGAATTAAGAATGTCGAGGTGGTGACCACAGAGCCTTAGAGCCCAGGAGGGTGAGGGGCATCGGAGCGTGGGCCCCGTGGGAGCGCGGGGTCACACACCTGTGCAGAGTAGCGTCCACTCTGAGCCCAGCCTGGTACCTGGTACCCCTGAACCCAGACTGTGCTGCCACCCGCCTGCCTGCTCTCCAGTTTCCGGAAGGAAAGGGGCTGTTACTCCCCTGGTCCTTACCACCATCAGGAGCCCAATGTCCTCTCTCCCTCCGGGCCCCAGTCTCCCCCATGTTCCTGGAACACCCCAGCTTGCTCTCCTGTGGGGCCCTGAAATGTCCTTAAGAGTGTCCCCAGGAGACTTTTCCCCAGAGACCCTGGGACCCCTCCCTCCCTCCCTTCATTCTGATCTCTGTTCAGATGTCACCTCATCGGAGAGGCTTTCCCCCGCTAAATTAGCAGCACGTCTAGCCTGTTGACCAGCTTTGTTTTTCCTAGTGGAACTTACCACCAGCCCCTAATGTCTTATCTATTTATTTCATTCCTTTTGGTTGATCTGCTCTGACTAGAATGTCCATGACAGCAGAATTGTTTTGTGGGTTTTTTGTTTTTGTTGTTGTTCATGGCTATCTCCAGCTCCTAGAACAGTGCCCAGCAGATGTAAACACTCAAACGCTGAAATGAGAGGAGATGTCTTGTCAACCCAATGACCGGTGGCAGCAGTGCCCTCTCGCCAGAGCAAAGATGCACGAGGGCAGGTCCCACCCTGAAGCAGGGCCTACCAGTCCCGTGAGTGGCTGGGATGGGAAAGAACATCTCTTTACCTGTATGCAGATTTGCTCTAAAGAAGACTGACAACTTCCCATATTATCTTTCTATTTTCCCATCTCCTAATCTGTGATATTTTTACAACATCCTTGGAGAGTGACTTCATCATGACGTTTACAGGTGAAATAAATAAAGCCCGGAGATGTAAATTC
Source organism: Avahi laniger (assembly GCA_963575035.1). Classification (NCBI taxonomy): domain Eukaryota; kingdom Metazoa; phylum Chordata; class Mammalia; order Primates; family Indriidae; genus Avahi; species Avahi laniger. The sequence continues at coordinate 12,665 of CAUYSK010101844.1, forward strand.
TAGTTTAAAGTCACACAGCTCGTAGTAGCAGAACCAAAATTAACAGACCAGAACCCAAGATTCTTGAGTTTTATCTTTGTGCTCTTTTCAGAGATCATTCTATTCTAAATATGTGGTCTGCAGCCTGAACTTGTAGTTTTATTCCAGGCTCAGGAGGCAGTGGCTAAGATCCACTGCCCCTCACAACTCTACCTAGTGGCCCAGCAGCTTGGGAATTTACTCAGCTTGTTTGCCTATATCCATCAGCTTTGCCTTGGTTTCATTTTAGGGTCAGCATATCAATAATTCCTTATTAATAAGCCCAAACATATGATGTTTCTAAGCAATTGCATATCGAATGTGAAGAGAAAACAAAGGGAGTGCACCATGTATTGTGAAACATTGCAACAGACAGGCATATTCTAAGCTATGTGATTCTAAGTGCTTGCTTCCTAAATGATCATGGATCTCTGGACTCTGAGGAGTTCATTGTCTAGCCCTGAGCAAGGCGCTTGTTCCAGCCCATATACTGTAGCTAATTAGCCACAACTACATTTCACATAAGGTTTTCCTTTGTGGTGAACTTTAATATTCAGCAGGAGAATAGATACTGCATTCCTTTAATTTCATTTCCCTAATTAAATTGCAAATTGTAATTGTTTCTTCCACTTGAAATGAAGATCTTAGATTTCATCATCAAGTTCCTATGTCACATTTTATTTTAACCTATTTTACATTTTATTTTTAAAACCTTGGCACAAGTAAGTAATTGAGTAGGCTTTACACCATAGATAACTTTTGGATAAACATCAAATTTCCCATTTGATGATAATCCTCACAACATAATTATCTAATAGAATCTGATGTATAATTATTACAAAATCCATGAGAATTATACACTTCAGGGTCATGAGACAAAAATGAAATGTGCCCTCTCTTTGTCGTGCCCCACATGTTTCTCATTTCCCAGTCTCCAAAATAGAAGAAATTCCATCTGACTTTTATCTACTTAAAGGAAGATTATAAAGATTAATTTAACACTCATGGAAAAAATAAAAATGTAGAATACATTTTGGCAAGCAAAGGTACGATGGTAATATTATTTACAAGAATACTGTCTTATAAGATTGGTAAAGATGATGAGATCTTTAAAACACCACATTTTAAAACTGGGAAAGACCCCAAAGATGACCTGGTTCAATTTCATTTTATAGAGGAATAAACAAAAATGCAGAAAGAGCAAATTTTCAGAGCTTCAAATGCCTATTTTAAAGTTATTTCTGTAATGAAGTCTTTGATAGAGTAAGACTCTATAATAAATTATATTTAAAGAGGGAATGAAACTTACTCTTTAACTCATCTAGAATACATCACAATACTGAGACAACTAATATCTCATTTAGGGACTCAACACTATTTAAAGCAGTTTCTTTACTGTTCATGGATCAAGCTTCCTAGATCCTTCGTTACTCTGGTTACCCTCAACATTTTTTAAATTATCAGTGTCCTTCTCAAAATGATTAAACTTAAATCCTCAATCCTATTCTCACCACTATAGGGAACTATGGGGGTGTCACTTCCTTGAAACTCAAGTGGATTTAGTTAATGTAAACCAAAATCACATCCACTTTTGGAACACCTGCATAACCTAAAACCCCTAGGCCTCTTCTATGTGAACTGATTTAAAATCAGGGACACTTGCCCTTTCTGTCTGCTCAATATTCATCTCTCCTGCTTTGCAACAGTGCCACATTTTTTGGTGGGGAGTTACCACTGTATCCAGTGAGAGCATCCTGTGGGACTATTAACGCAAATGGTCTGTGTCCCACCCTGGCCGAGGGTTGGGTGGATGACCCAAGCTAGACCAACCGCCTGCTCCCTCTTGCTCCCTCTGGCATCTTGACCCAGAGGTACCAGTAGGAATTCATCGATTCCAGCAGGGGGTGCTGAAAAGACACAGTTGGTTGCTTCCAGTTTTCTAGATCCTCAAAGTTATTTTGGTTTTGGAGCTTCCAAATCTCGGTTCTTCAGCTTTTCCTTTGACTCTGTGAGCAACTCCACATCTTCCCAGTAAAACATTTCTTTTGCCTTTTGTTAAAAAAAAAAAAAAAAGTCAGTTTCTGTTGCTATTAAGCCAAATCTCTACCTGGTACACCAGGCCTTCATTCTGATATTTACTGGTTTATTTACTTGTCTGTTTTCTGGCCCCCCCACCCTCTTCTGTCAGGAAAGAGACATGTCTGCCCTGGTTGTTTCTGAATCTCCAGAACCAAGAATTGTCTGTAACATGGGTTGGCTCTCAAGACATATATGTTGACCAGCCTGGGCAACAGAGCGAACCCTCATTTCTACAAAAAATAAAAACTACATAATTTAAAAAAACACAGCCAGGCATGGTGGCACACGTCTATAGTCCTGGCTACTCAGGAGACTGAGGTGGGAGGATCACTTTGCTTGAGCCCAGGAGTTCGAGGCTGCAGTGAGTTATGAGGATGCCACTGTAGTCTAGCCTGGATGACAGAGAGAGAGAGACCTCATTTCAGGAAAAAAAGAAAAAAAGAAGAAGGGAAGTAAAGGGAAGGGGAAGGAAGGGCAAGGGAGGGGAGGGGAAGAACATATGTTGTTGAAAGAATGATGCGCAATTGACAAAATAATCCAGTTGTCAAATCCAAGTACTCTAGGATGATAAATTGAGGAAATGGGATTTTTCAGTTAGTCTATTCCTTTAAAAACATGAACTTACAAAAAAAAGGAAAATATTGGTGAGAGGGTATTTAAAATCTGATCCTCACTAACCAAATGCAAGTCCTGTTTTCCGCCAAATTAGCCTAGAAATTGAGCAGCTGCGCTGAGGGTGGAGCGGGCCTTGTGATAGAGTGAGTGGTTTAACTCATTCTGCCCAGGAGCAAGTGAGCCGCACCGAGGGGCTGCAGCCGCCGTGCCTCCTCCCCACCCACCCCACAGCCAGCCGGGGGGACCAGTGGCCGAGTGGAAATGATCCACATACACATGGCTTTGCACCTATGTGCTTGCTATCTAATCCATGATGGTTTTAATGTGGACCTAAAACTAGTCTCAGTTAAAGAAATGAAGAGAAACAGTGAAAAAGGGAAGAGTTGTGCTGATAGGGCGATTGTGGCAGGGGTTTGCTGACAAAGATAACTGGATGAATACTGGAGACAAAAGAACAATGAGAAGATGCTCATAGTCTCCCCCCACACCCGCCCCAAGAAGTGCGATAAACAAAATTTCAATAAGTAGTGCTAGGGAGGCCTCAAAAAAAAAAAAAAAAACTGTAGACAGGATATTGAGTAAAATTCCTATGTTACAGAAAAAGTGCCAGTTGTTTCTTATGTCATGGAGGCCTTACCAGGGATGCTCATTAATAAGAGCTGGCATGAAGTGAACATCTATTGTGTACCAGACTTGAACTGTGCTAAGTGATTTGCATACATCTTCTTCTGTGATTGCACCATCTTCTGGGATAGGCCATACCATCAGCTCCCATTTTACAGATTGGGAAAGTAAGGCTTAGAGAGGTTAAGAAACTTGCTAAGGGCTATGCAGCTGGTAAGATTTCAACTGGATAGCAAGAGATGCTAGTCTGGAGAGGGGGAAATCAGATAGGATAAAGGAGAGAGATCACCCACATTATGGATGTAACGTGATAATTCAGAAAAACATTAGGCAAGGTGGAAGCTAAGAGTATTCAAACTGCACAGATTTAATGGGACCTGGATGTGTCCTGAGCCCTCCCAAGGGGCTGCTGCCCACTTCCCACCCCTTCTCCCTCTCTCTGTTGCTTCCAAACCGTTTCCCTTCTACCCTCACCAAACATCATTTTCCATTCCCTTGCAGCAGATTGACCTGACTCAGAAATGTGTTGGCAAAAGCCTAGCCCTGGATTACTCTACCTGTTGGCCTCCTCAATGCTGCTAAGCACTGTGGGAAAAAACGCACCACCTCACAGACTGTGTCACTGTAAATTCATGGTGTCTCACCCAGATTGGGTCCACAGTCTTGCCAGTCACTTCTTCCAAGTTGCTTTAGTTGGCTCTCCTTCCCGCTTTCCAATGGCGATTTCAAGCCACCTCTTTCCTCAAAGCACTAATTCCACCACTCTCCTCCTCACTCTTAGGCGATGACCTGGCCTCCCACTTTTCAGAGAAAATAAAAGATACTAGAAAAGAACTTCAGAATTTTTACCACCTCTCCTTCAAACTTAGCTCATTCGTACCCATCTCCTTCCCACTGCTACAGTAGGAGATCTCTTTTGAGATCTGTGTTTGAGGTCTTGTTAGTCTTCTTGGGCTGCTATAACAAAATACCATAGACTGGATGGCTTAGAAACAATAGAAATTGATTTCTCAAAGTTCCAGGGGCTGGCAAGTCCAAGATCAAGATGCAGGTAGATTTGGTGTCTGGTGAGAGCTTGTCTTCTGGTTCATGCAATGGTACATTTTGCTTTGTCCTCACAGGATAGGAGAGGTGAGGGTTCTCTCTGAGGCCTGTTTTATAAGAGCACATATCCCCTTCAAAAGCCTCACCTCCCAATACCATCATATTGGGGGTTAGGGTTTCAACATAGGAATTTAGGGGAGACACAAACATCCAGACAATAGTAGATTTTGTCTCTTCTTTTCTTGCAGACTCATTCCCATCAGTTGCTACATCTCTCTCTCGTATCTTCAGCATCTGCCTCCTCATTGGCTCCTATCAACCAACACATAAATCTCCTCAATATTTAAAAAGAAAGAAGAGGGAGAAAAAGAAAAACCCCTTCTAAGCCACATTCTCCTCCAGCTATTACAACAACTGTGTCCTTGTCACTTGTCTCTACTCCTTCTCTTCCTATACGCTCTTCAATAAATCATAATCCGGATAAAAGACAACAGATGCCTCTATCAGTTATAAATCTCTGTTTTCAAGCAGTGGAAACCTACTCCGAATGCCTTAGGCAAAAAAAGAATTAGTAAGAAAGAAATTGAGCAGGAACCATCAGGAAAGCTGGAGAATTAGGATCAGAATAAAGGCAGAAACCAGGATAGCCACAGGGGCCTAGGTAGTAACAACTACTCAGCAGCCTTGTCAGGGCCCTGCTTTTGGGGTGAATGAGCTTCAGCCTTATTTCCCTTCCTGTACTTCTGCTTAAGATCCAAGGTCCCAGGAGAGCAAGATTGCACACAATGAGGAAGAGAAGAAAACTAGGGTGTGCTAATAAAAAAAAAAAATAAGGTTAAAAGGATATCAGGTGTCAAAAACAAAAAACAAATATCCAGTTGAACTCCTTTCATCCTTTGCTGCATTGAATACTGCTTGTTCATGTTTCCTTTTCTTTAAAATATAAGCTCCATGAAGACAGCATCTTCAGCACCTTGGACAGGGCTTGCTACGCAGAAAGTACTCAATAACTGTGTTGAATGAGATTTTAAGCACTCATCCCTTTGAAATTCTCTTTTCCTTGATTTCCATAATATCACACTCTGCTGATTTCCCTCCAAAATCTCTAGGGGACAACTCATTCCCTACCACTTCCGGCTTCTGGTGGCTCCAGGCATTCCTTGACTTGGGGCCACATCACTCTAATGTCTGTCCTCACCTTCACATCCCATCTCCTTGGTGTGCCTCTAGTCTCCCTCTTCCTCTCTTTTATAGGACACTTGTAATGGCATTTAGGGCCCAAACAGATAATCCAGGGTAATCTCCTTGTCTTAAAACCCTTACCTTAATCGTATTTACAAAGACCCTTTTTCAAATAAGGTAACATTCCCGTGTTCTGGGAGTTACATGTGCACTTATCTTTGGTAGCCATTACGAACCTACCACATTCTTCTACCCCACTGACCACTCATCAGCCTGCTTTGCAGACTCTTTTGCCTGGACTTTAAATGTTGGTCCTTCCCAGAATTCTGTTTAGCCCCATTTTTTTTTTTCTCATTCTACACCCTCTCCATGGTAACTTTTCTCACAACATCTCAATTGCCAACTACATATTGATACTTTTCAAATCAACATCTCTAGAGCAGAAATTTTTCCTGCACACTAAACCCATATATCCAATATTATTGAACTCTTCTGGAATGTCTCACAGAAACCCCAAATTCTAACATTCAAAACTGAGCCCACTATCTTCCCCCAAATCTGCCCTGCTCCTATGTTCCTGTGTCAGCTAATGGCACCAGTTACCAGCTGCTTAATTAAGCCTGATCCTTGACTCCTTCCTTACCCCAAAGCTCTCATTTACTCAGTCCGAAATCCTGAGGATTCCACCTGCAAAGTATCTCTCTGGTCTTTCCAGATTCTGCATCTACCGTCTCCACTCAGGCCAACCTCCTACCACATCTCCCTGCCCGTTCCAACTAATTCTCAAACTGCAGCCAGAATGATCTTTCTAAAACCTTAGTCTGAACTTATTACTCCCCTTGCTTAAGACCTTCAGTCACTCCCTAGGGCAGATGGGATTTTCCGAAGACGGCTGCAACATCTCCCATCCACATGCTCCTCTCCCCCACCAAGATGTGGTGGCTAATTCGCCTCCCCTTGGATCTGAGCCGCTCTGAGTGACTTGTGTGTAACCAAGATGATGCAGCAGAGGTGACGCTCTGTGAATTCGGAGGCTAGGGCAGAAGGAGCCTTGAAGCTTCAGCCCGGATCTTCTGATATGCCCACTCTGCAGACAGTTGCTCTGAGAACCCAGCAGCCCACTGTGCAGGGCCCTAGCCAGCCTCATGGAGAGACCCCCTGGTGGTCTCCAGTCTACATTCCAGCTGAACCCGACCTTCCAGCCATCCCAGCCCGGGCACCAGACAGGTGAGTAAAGAAGCCTGCAATGACTACCGCCTCCAGCCATTCAGTCTTTGAACTGAGGCCCCACACACCGTATAGCAGAGACAAGCCCTCCTGCTGTGCCTGCCAGAATTCCTGGCTCGCAGAGAATCTGTGCACTTAACTAAACGGTCACTGTTTGACGCCACAAAGTTTGGAGTGGTTTACAAGGCAGCAATAGATAACTGGGACATCCTTCAATGTCTCCAAAGTAAAATAAACTCCTTAATCTGTCCTCACGACCCTATCCCTGCTCCTGCCACTTCCCCGCTGGAGTTCATCCTCCAACTCTGCTAACCACTGTCAGCTCTCTGGACAAGCCTCATCCCCCACCGCCAGCCCTTTGAATGCTGTGGCACCCCAACTGACTAACACAACCTCTCTGGGCCCCCATCGCCCTTCCCCTCCCGCTATGATGGCCAGGACTGCAAAACGCTCCCATCCCCAGCCTTCTTTGAAGCTAAGGGAGCCATTTGTGACACTCTCTGACCCACGTCTGCTGGGAGTTTCCAGGAAAGCTTTTGCTTTCCTGATTAAAAGGATAGACATTGCTAACAGCATTTTCTCACTTGTCGTGCCTGGAACACAGAAATGATTCTAGGGTGATGACAGCTATCTTGTGACTATGAGAGAAACTCCCAGGGAACAGCAGGGCTGCCGGGCTGACATCAATTGGCTGAACCGAGGCCAGCAGCTGCTACTCCAGCTCCCTAGGATGTGAGGACAATAGACTCCTACTGCCTCAAGTCACTCCTGATCAATTCAGTATACTCTCGCTTGAAGGCACGGTCACTCCTAACTGACGCGATGTTATTCCTTCTGCCCGGACACCTGGCTCCTTCCCTCCTCCTGCTGCCGGCTCCTCTGGATGCTTCACGCCCAAGCTTGGATGTCGGCTCCCCCAGGAAGGCTCCCCTGACCTGCTGAGGCCCACTCTGACCCCCGTCCCAGGGACCTCCCCACAGCATCTTGTGCTTCTCTTACTGTGTGTTGTCACAGTTTTTTTTAATATACCCCACATCACACTGTGCTCTGGGCTGAACCGTGTCCCCCCTCAAATTCAAATGTTAAAGTCCTAACTCCCAGTACTTCAGAACGTGCCCATGTTTGGAGACAGGGCCTTTGAAGAGGTAATTAAGGTAAGATGAAGCCATATAGGTAGGCCCTGATCCAGTGTGACAAGTGTCCTTATAAGAAAAGGGGATTAGGACACGGACCCACATAGAGGGAGACCACGTGAAGGCACAGGGCGGCTGTCTGCAAGCCAAGGGGAGGAGAAGCCACCCCTGCCAACACCTCGATCTCAGACTTCTTGCCTCTAGGAGTGTGAAAAATTAAATGTCTGTTGTTTAAGCCACCTAATCTGTGGTACTTTGTTATGGCAGCCCTAGAAAGCTAATACACAGCCAGTGTGGCCGGGGCAATGGGGCATCGCTCCCTTGGTTAGGTCACATTAAGACCCTGTCTTAGATGCCTGCAGAGACAGAGATTCTCCTGCTGGTCTCAAAGCTGCAAAAGCCATGCCGTTTGCCATGACTTGCCTCTGGAGAGGACCACATGGCAGGGAACTGAGTCCCTGGAGGGCCCGAGGTTGGACTCCAGCCAAAAGCAGGTAAGCCGAGCCCCGCAGTTCTGTAACCACGAGGAAGTGAATTCTTCCCACAACCATGAAAGCTCGGAAGAGAGCTCCAAACTCCAGAGGAGAGCACAGCCTGGCGGGTGCCCTGACTGCAGCCTTGTGGTGCAGAACCCGGCTAAGCCACGCTGGGACTCCTGCGCCACGGAAATGACGAGGTAACAAGTGGGTGGTGTTTTAAGCCACTTAGTTTGCGATAATTTGCTGCACAACATAAAAAACTAACACGTGCCTGATGGTGAGGATTCAGTTTCCTGGTGGGGAGGAGGGAGTGAGGCCGGTGATCGCCATGACTCCCAGCTAGGAATGCTCACTGGAGATTCAGGAATTACACTGGGCCAGAAAAGAAAAGGAAATGAGGAATATCATGCAACTCTCTACCATCTCCAAACACGTTTTTCTCTCAAGGTTTGATGGAGTGAACAACTAACGAAGTACAGTTTGAGGAACTTTGAAAAGCTCAGTCATAAAATACTTGCCCACCTTCCTGTCTTGACATCTAAGATGTCCATCTGCAGGAGGAATCCTCATGCAATTTCCAAAAGCATTCGGAGTCCGTATTTAAAATGCACATGCCTCTTTCTCAAAGGGAGTTCTGAGGGAGAAAACGAAAAAGAAAAGAAAATGCACACACCTGAGCACACACCCCACACCCACAGAATCAAAGTCGTCATCTCTGGGGAGGATATCCAGGTGCTTCCGATGCTTGCATCTGGGGACTGTCCTTTGACAAACATCACCTTAAGTGCCTTCAGAAGACATGTACATTGCAACTGGATAGCAAGAGGCTTTCTTCCCTCTCAGCCTGGCCCAGGTCTCAGGGCCTGTTCTGAGCTGCATCTGGCTCTATGTCACCCACCAGAACTTGTCGCCAGGCTCTCAGGCTGCTGCCCAACCTGTTGCAAGCCTCTGCACAGCCCAAGCAGTGTGAGCATGCTGCCCCGCTCTGGAGCTCCTCTCAGCCCCCCGCCCCTGCCCCTGCCACACACACAGATCCGTCCCTCCGGCTCTGTGAGTAGAAGCTTTGAGCCCAAAGCTATAGCTCTCTCAGTTCTGGAACCTGAGATGTCACCCCATGGAAGGGTGTGGGGATCCAGGGCATCTAGGGCCAGCATGGAGAGGGGAGTGAGCACCGGGAAAAGGTCCTGACTGCTCAGCTTGCCTCCGACAGCCTTAGCCCTCCCCTCGCAGCTCCTCCTCACACTTGCTGCGTTACGACAAGCGTGTTTACGACACAGCTGTGCTGGTTGCTAAGGACGTCAGCGTAAGTCACTAACATGACTCATTCCACCCAACTCCACCTCATCCCTCCTTCGCCTTCCCTGTTGTACCTGCATTCCAGGTGTCAGCCACCGTTCCCCAGAGAGGGCAGGAGTTCACAATGTCAATTGTCTGCAGAGCATCAAACTAACATTCCAGAAATGCCATCAGCGCCCTCTAGCGAACCACACCAGACCGGGCTGAGGTCAGCGTCCAGCACTTGCTAATGAGTTTGTTCTATTTCTCACCCAGAAAAACTGAAACTGCTCCCTCCAATTACCAACACTTAGGATTAATCAGGATTTTGGAAAGAGTCCAAAATGCTTACTGAAAGCTTTGTTCTTGGTTTGAGCTATTTTGTGCAATAGCAGGCATGGAGTCTTTGGGAAAACAGCATTTGAAAGATGACCACTGCTTTTATCATCAGTACGGAATATTTTATAGACTCGGATATTGCAATGGTCATCTTACATTTTTGTTCTACTTTACAGCTCACACCCCCATTTTAGGTATCCTACAGTAATCCAGTGAGAAAGATAATATTCGATGAACAAGGAATTGAGCAGGTGTTTCCCCCAGGTCACACGGCTTGTTAGTGGAAAAGAGCCTCGAACACAAACCTCTGTCCATTCCGTGTGCTTCCACTCTTGGACATCTATTTTAGGCTCCCAAAAATGACCTTGAGATAGTTTCATTTGGTCCTATTTTTATTTTTTTATTGCAGGAAGAAACAATAATTTTGAGACAAGTAAACACATTTCCCTTCAGAAGTAGAATTATTTTCATTTGTCTTCCTCCAAAAGGTCATAAAGTTTATGACTAAGTGGCTCTATTTATGTTGTTGCTGTTTTGTTGTTTTGCTTTTATCTCTTTTCCTCCCCTCTGGGCCTCCTAAAACCGTCAGTCCAAGGTACTCTGGAACAGAGAGAGCCACTGAGACACGGACATCAGGCTACCTGCAAGCAGCTCGAGTCAGTGATCCCCCCAAACTCATGAAACTTACGCACCAGTGGAGGTTTTCAGTACATCTTATCTTCAAGTATCTACAATGTCTGTGCCTTCCCATTTCATGGCTGGTGGAGATGTCTGGTTATGTTTATGTTCTTCCAGATTGAAAGCTGCTCCTTGTGACTTACTTAACCTTTGGTTCCAAGGCCTAGAGCAATACCTGGCACACAGTAGGCACTCAATAAATGTGTAATAAGTCTAGTTGGGTTGGACTGCAAAACCCTAGGCTCTGCCAAATCCAAGAACACATGGGGAGGCCACACGAGATGTGACATACCACCGAGTCAACTGAGCACCCCAGCCGGTGCTCCGAGTTCTGCTGGTCCTCCTCGCGGCCCCCACAGCTGCCCCGCCCTTCCTCCCTCCCGCTCCCCCTGACTAGACCACGAGGAGACGGCAGGCCAGAGAGGACATGAGAGTCCCCAGAGTGGCCCCCACAAACACTAAAATGGCTCATCCTGGCCTGCTTGTGTGCCTTCTCGTGCCCAGAACTAATTGTTCTTGTAGTGGTTGTCCCTCATTTATAAGTGTTAATGTGCGCATAACCCACTTTACAGAAAAAAATCTGCTTAACTAAAATATTTTTCATTGTGGTCAATATTCAAACACGAATTTTTATAGAGTTAGGATCAATGGTTATGCTACAAACTATTGTGTGTGCTCACTTTTTACTGAATCTCATCTGCATACTTGCCATGTTGACGTCTACACAGGGTTTGCTATACTAATGTACTAGGGTTTGCGTAACATTTACTATTCATTGGTTATTTGGGTTGCCCCAATTTTTCACTATTGTGAATCGTGCTGTGATAAACATATTTGTTTGAATTGCTTTTTGTCTTTTAGTGCTGGCAAGGATCTTGAACATGACCCAAGGCATAGGCAACAAAAGCAAAAATAGACAAATGGGACTACATCAAACTTAAATACTTCTGCATAGGAAGGGAAATAATCAATAGCATAAAAAGGCAATTTACAGAATGAAAGAAAATATTTGCAAAACACATATCTGATAAGGGGTTAATATCCAGAATATATGTACTTTTAAAAATTCCTACAACTCAACAGCAACAACAACAAAGTATGGTTTAAAATGGTCAAAGGACGTGAATAGACATTTCTCCAAAGAAGATATACGAATGGCCAATAAGCATATGAAAAGATGCTTAACATCACTAATCATTAGGGAAATGCAAATCAAAATCACAATAAGTTATGACCTTATACCCATTAGAATGGTCACGATCAGAGAAACAGAAAATAACAGATGTTGGCAAGGATGGGGAGAAATTGGAACACTTACGGACTGTTGGTGGGAATGTAAAATGGTGCAGCCACTGTGAAAAATAGTACGAGGTTTCCTCAAAAACTTAAAAATGGAATTACCATATGATCCAGCAGCCCCACTTCTGGGTATATAACCAAAAGAATTGAAAACAGAATCTCAAAGAGACATTTGTACACTCATATTCATTGCAGATTATGGACAATAGCCAAGATGTGGAAGTAACCTAAATATTTATCAATCAATATATAGATAAAGAAAATATGGTATATACATACAGTGGACTATTACTGTGTCATTAAAAAGAGGAAATTCTGTCATATGCTACAATACGGATGAAACTTGCCCAATGTTATGGTAAGAGAGATAAACCAAAAGACACACAAAAAGACAAATACTGCATGACTCCACTTACATGTGGTATCTAAAGTAGTCAAACTCTTAGAAACTGGAAGTACAATAGTGGTTGCCAGGGGCTGGGGGAAGGAGGGAAAGAGGAGCTGCTCAGTGGGTACAGAGTTTTAGCTTTGTAAGATGAAAACATTCTAGAGATCCGTTGCACAAGGCGCATACAGGTAACACTACTGTCCTGTGTACCTAAATGGTTATGATGGTAAATTTTATGTTATGTGATTTTTAGTACAATACAAAACAAAAATATCAGTGAGAGTGTGGGGAGGGAATGAATAAGCAGAACACAGGTGCATGGGAGGAAAATATCTTTTTCTCTACTCATCCTACATTCACGGCTGAGGCCTCTATAACAAAAGACAGATTAATAAGAGAAAAGCGTACACATTTATGTAATATAAGTTTTACATGACACGAGAGCTTTCATAGGGAAATGAAGACCCAAAGAAATGGTTAGACGTCTGTATTCTTATGCTAGCTTTGATGAAGAACAGACAGTTGTAGAGAAATACTCTGGATAAAGAATATGATCTAAAGACAATAGGCCAGGCAGTAGTGGCTCATACCTGTCATCCTAGCACTTTGGGAGGCTGAGGTGGGAGGATTGCTTGAGGTCAGGAGTTTGAGACCAACCTGAGCAAGAGCAAGATCTTGTCTCTACAAAAAAAAGAAAGGGAAAAAAAAAAGAAAAATTAGCCATTCATGGTGGCATGCACCTGTAGTCCCAGCTACTCAGGAGGCTGAGGCAGGAGGATCACTTGAGCCTAGGAGTTTGAGGTTGCTGTGAGCTATGATTGGGCCACTGCACTCTAGTCTGGGCAACAGAGTGAGACTCTATCTCAAAAAAAAGAAAATAAAGAAAAGAAAAGAGAGAAGAGAAAAGAAATGAAAAAAAGGAAAGGAAAGGAAAAAAAGAAATGTTAAAGATAGTAATAAAAAAATGGGGGGAACTTAGCAAGGCCTGATTCTTCTCTGTGAGCCTTCATCATCAGAGATGAGGAGGATGCTTCTCTCCTCCAGGAACAGGGAGAGCACCTCTCACATGAGAGTCTTATGATCTGCTTCAGGGGAAGGTCAGAAAATCCTTTCTGGGTTTGATGACCTGCTTCAGGGGAGGACAGGGGAAAGTGAGAGTGAGCTTCCTGCTTTTGCAGTTTTCTAAGATCCCTTCAGCTTAAAATTTTCAATATGCCAAGGTGCCCTATTTTGGGGTAGTGTGTCCTGAACCCCATCAGAGGGGATTTTGAGGTCAGTGAAGCTGGTCTGTGTGATACTGTAATGGTGGACACATGACATCCCATGTTTGTCAAAATCCATAGAGCTGTAGAACACAGAGTGAGTCCTGATGTAAACTATGGACTTTGATTAATAATGTATCAATACTGGTTCATTAATTGACACAGACATACCGCACTAATATAAGATGTTAATAATATGAGAAACTGGGGATGAGGGAGGGGTTATATAGGAACTGTACCTTTTGCTCAATTTCTCAATAAACCCCAAACTGCTCTAAAATAGTCTATTAATAAAAAAAAACATTGGTTAATATCATTGATCTCACCAGAAAAATTTTAAGTATTGAGAAGCATGTCTGCTTCATGGTGGCAGACAAAATTCTAATTTTTCCTGGAAGCTTCATACGATAGGGTTACCGTGGTGCTCTATAGGTTACAGAGTCAGCCGTTCTATTACTCCCATTCGATGCGACGACACTTGGCATCACCCACCATTTACAGGTCAGAGAGCAAGGCACAGAGGGATTGAGTAACTTCCTCAAAGTCTTCAAGCTTACCAACTGGCAGTGCCGACTCTTCTGGCGTAAGATCCCACGCCATCTTCACTAGTGAACACTCTGTCCCCACCATTGATTCACTGAACCCCCAGAGCCTCACACCGTGCAGAGCTGGGATGGAAGCGAGTGGGCCCGGGGCTTCTCACCTCTCCTCCACTCTTCCGGGCAGGGCACCCGAGGCAGACCTGCCCTCTGCCTACCTTCATCTTCTCTGCAGCCTCCTCTTCCCTCGGCCACCACCAAAAGGAGAATAGCCTTGACATTCAGCCAGGGCTGAGTCCAATGAAGCACTTCCCTGCTCATCATCTCCTTCAGACTCAGATCTTCCACCTGCCTTATGAGACACCCTCCTCCCCGCTTCTTCACAGGAAAAGGAGGCTCACGTCTCCCCAAGATCTTTCGATCTCCCACAGACGAATGTATAGTGCGGTTCACCTGATGGCTAGTTCCGTCACCTGTTCCCTCCAAGAAAGGTTAGCTTCACAAAAGGGAATTTTTAAAAAGCAACGTTTGTATCTAAGAAGCGACTCCCTAATCTTGACACTCTCACACACTATTATTATTTGTGCCTGTCAAGAAGAGTAACTACGTGGAGAGCCGCGGAGAAAGATAAACTATCATAATTCTGCAAGTGAAGGTGTAGTGAGTATCCATTTTTGCAAATTTTAATAAATAAATATAGTTACAAGTGACAGCACCTACTGTGTGCCTTTCATCTCACAGTGACACAGAATACAGCATGCGTTCTCCTCTGCATAACACAAGTGTTCACATGGGATACACACAAATTTATCAGAAATTAGCTGAATGGAATTTAATAATCTTGCTCCTTTAATGGCCACAAACCACCACCGAGTAGAACTAAATGTAAAATTAGCGTAAACCGTGAAGGGTTAAAAGGAAAAAGCCTGTGAGCCTAAACCTGGAAGGCCCAGCCTTTGAAGTGCTTTTACAAGGCTCTGGCCAGGGGAGGGAGTACTTTAAACTGAGGAAACAGGAAGTACCTAGATAAAGTTTGTTTTGTTTCCCAGGGGGATGGTCTTTCTAGAAGTGCTCTTCCAGGAAACCAGTCCTTTCCCACCTAAATGTTGACGTTTCCTGGGAAAAAATAAATAACCTCTCCCTGGCACCGCGTGGCGGATCGGTGAGGCAGTAAAAGGCTGCAGAAATCGAGCTGGCCTGCTCGATGTTATCAGCGCAGAGGAAGAGGAGGAGCGACTTTGAAGCCAGGGCCTGGGAGGGGACGGGCGGCGGGAGGAAGAGGAGGGTGCGGCGGCCAGGGGCGGGCCTCGGCCCGGCGCACAAGCGGCGGCAGAAACAGCTCTTATTCACGTGGTGGTGCGCACCCCCGCAGAAGAGGGTACCTCAGGGATGGGAGGGGACATCCAATAGTGACACCGAGACCCCGAAAGTGAACCATTCTCGAATCGCTCCGTGAGGTCCAGGGCTCCACCGCCAGTACCTGGATGGCGACCATGGTCCGATTGTCGTGGCCCACAGTGCCCCCTGGTGGAGACGCGACGCACCGGGGGAGTTTGGGGCCATGGGGCTGTGCAGAGCGGGATGTACCTGGAGCGGGCTGGCAGAGAGCTGTGGCTGCTTTGAGACGTACATTCTATCTTCCCAAATATCCGCGAGCTTATCAAAATATGCTAGCTGCAGCAGTAGCTGCACGCTGCGTCCTTCCTACGGTTGCTTTTCCCCACGCGCTCCTGTCCAGCTTCCCATCACAGTTAACCAGCTCCACCCTCCCCCTGGATGCGGATCGCTCACGTGTCTTTCCTTTCCCATGTTTGCCCCCACAGGCTCCTTAGCTAGATACCCTTCCCCAGCTTCGTCTTTTCCCTGAAGTCCCCAGCACGATGCTGCTATTCTGACCCCAACGAACCCAGCTTACCTGAGACTTCTTTCTCTTGAGCCTCCTTCTAATTGACCCCTGCTGGTGACAGAGGCCGTGTGATGTGGTAACTGTTAAAGAAAAGAGGATTCAGTGATACTAAAGCATGATTCGGCAACTTTGTTCGGG
Source organism: Avahi laniger (assembly GCA_963575035.1). Classification (NCBI taxonomy): domain Eukaryota; kingdom Metazoa; phylum Chordata; class Mammalia; order Primates; family Indriidae; genus Avahi; species Avahi laniger. The sequence continues at coordinate 28,890 of CAUYSK010101844.1, forward strand.
ACCATCGCCATAAGTCTAGGGACCACCACACCGTGGGATTTTGCAGAGGGGGACGCAGATTGGGCTCATCTCCAAACACAGCACAGGCAAGTGGGATGGTGGCGGAGGACGAACCCAATCAGACAAGGAAGGTGATCGGATGTAGAAGGTGGGGGATTCTTGCTTAACTGATTTTGCAGGGCTTTTAGCTGAAACTGGATTTTGCAAGGAAATGCACAGATGGGCCTAGGAGAAGGTTCAGGAGCCTGACTAACGTTTGGCCGAGCAAAGGATCTTTGTCAGAACTCACCACGCTTTCTTAGCAATCTTTATATTTGTCAAAAGTTTCAAAGAGCCCTAGCGAGCCATTGCTAGTCCTGCTAAGGAGCTGCCCTGTCACAGCGAGGTTGGCCAATGGCAGCGAGAGACCACACTGACCCTTTGCCAGCCTGTGGCGGCTTTTAGATCGTAGACATGTGAGTGCAGTGATTCAGCACTTCCCTGAAAGTGTGAAAACCCCAGGGAGAGTGGGCAGTCCAGTGTGGGAGTGTTTGCTTCAAATATCTGTAAGATTAAGCATCATTCCTGAATGAATTTAGTGCTACTAATAGCATTTGAGGGAAGTAAAATTAGTTCTTGCCTTGAACCAAGAAATCTGATTATATGTTTGTAATAATTAAGAGATTAAAAAGAAATACTTTCTTCATAATAAGCCTATTTCCATACCTGTAACATTTCCATTCCTGTAAAGACCTTTTCGATACAGGAACTGAAATGAGTGTGTAGTTTCTCAGAGGTATGAAAGAACAGTTAATAATTTTTAGCTGTTAATAATTATTAACTGCTTAATTCTGAAACATTTGGAGACTTCACAGAAGCAGCCTTGTAATGCCCTTTTGATAATTGTAAAATAAAGTAGGAAACAAACCTGAATAAATATATAGAATAGAAAAAACAAGTCACTGTAGTCTAAATATAAGATACAAGGTAGTTCCTTTAAACTTCCAGTACAAAATGTACGTGGGAACAAATAGAATGTTCTGGGTAAACCCAAACAGTTCTCACTTTACTATAAGAGCCACACAATTTCTGGCATAGGCTCAGGACGTGCAGGAAAATGTTAGCATCTGAGAGATGGGTTATAAGATGTTTGCAAGAACTAATGAAAGTTTCAAATTTATTTTGCCCCTATAGAAGTTTGTTTTTTGGAGAATTTCTGGGAAATGACATTAAATCATTTTTTAAAAAATAATTCCTGGGCGTTGCCCTGTTGACAGCCAACATAAACGCTGCATCTCCCTGGATCAAAGAAACTACCCCATCAAAGAAACACTAGACAACACCAGGAATTAAATCTTTCAGACTGGGAGAGAACTGCCGCCAAAAGAAGAGCATAGCGTGTTCGGAAAGGAGGCAGCAGATTTCTTTAAATACTGAGACTTTTAAAACTAATAATAAAATAACTGGTATTTATTGAGCATTTTGTATGTCCTAGCACTATTTGCTAAGAGCTTTACACATGTTATTCCATTTTAGCCTCACAGAAATCCTGTGAGGTAAATACTGTTATTGTTCCCATTTGCCGGATGAGGAAACGGAAGCACAGAGAGGTCATTCACTTGCAGAAGGCCACAGAGGCAGTCAGTCAGTTACCACGGCCTGGACTCCCAGTGGAGCTCTGTCCCCTCCTGGCTGGACTATATTGGGTGCAGCCCTTCCTAACACTTGCAGTTTCCCAGGCAGCTTTCAAAGTTCTTTACAGGTATCAACTCATTTAATGCTCTCAGCAATAACCAATGATAGTCCATGATAACCGCACTGTGCAGATGAAGAAACTAAGGCCCAGAGAGACTGAGAGAGCTACCTATGCCCACCCAGCCCCATGTGAGAATGGGAGTCAGGTCCAGGCAACCTGGGCTCAGAGACCAAAATCTTAATTGTTCTACTATTCTGTATCTCAGGTAGCAAAAAGTTTTTTTGTCTTACGTGTGTAGTTTCCAAATTACACTCTGCAAATAAGTCAACAATTTAAAACAACAGAGAGAATGAGTGGTTCCCTTTATTCACATTAATTTCAAAGCCAGGAAGAACTGAAGACAGACATGGCAGGGAATAGCCACAAGATAACTGGTAATGTCAGGAGGAGGGAGATACGGTTCGTAGAAAATTTGGGGGAAGATTTGGCCATAAAGTCAAAGAAGTGGCAAGCCATCCCTGAGCTTCTGCGCCAGCCTGGGCTCCAGATTAATTACTGAGTGGAACAGAAATGATAAAGTAACCAAGTTGTTTAGTACCTAATTCTTCACACATACACACACACACGCACTAATCACCTCCTGAGTTTATCCTCCTTTTAGAGAAGAGCGTTATTTGACTTTACAGTTGACTATACTTGTCTTTCAACAGCTTTCACTGAAGACTGACTGTATCTATACCCAATGTATGTGCCTTTGAGAGAGGTGTTGGAAGAATGAACAGCAATGCATTGCAGATAAAGTTTATTTTTTTAAATAAATATTTATGGAGTCCTTACCATGTACAGGAATTTATTTCAGCTCTTGACTGAACTATCAGCCAGCTGTTTGAGAAGATGAGGAAATGATTCCTTATGGTGGTTTTAGCTGTTTCCTTAAACTTGAAAGAACTCACCGCCTCCTTCCCATTCTCCAGCCTACAATAGAAAATGAAGACTGTACCAAAATGTGGCTTCCTGGCAGTTCTGTATTCACAAATGGTTGATTACACCACCCGCTGAATGCCAGGGGATCAGTTGGAATAGAGTAGGATAGGTTGTTCCAACACACATGCACGCATGCACACATCTCAGTGGTTAACACGACAAAGGTTTATTTGTAGCTCTTAGTACACGGGCAATGTGGGTTCATAGTTGGGGGCGGGAATGGGGACAGAATGATGGGCTGATGGGGGGTCCCATTGGGTAAATGCTTCCATGATACTGGAAGAATAAGAACAGAACTGCGCACGGGCTCTTCATAGTGCCTCCTGGAAGTAACATATAACTTCCACCCACATTTCGTTGGCCAAAGCAAGTCACAGAATATGCCTAACTTTAGAAAAGACAACAAAATGCAAACTTAACATCTGTCTTAGTCTGTTTTGGGTTACTAAAACAGAATACTTGAGGCTGGATAATTTGTAAAGAAAAGGGATTTATTAGGCTTATAATTCTGGTGGCTGGAAGGTTCAAGATTGGGCAGCTTCTGGTGAGGGTGTTGGGCTGCTTCCCCTCGTGGCGGAAAGCAGAAGGGACTGGGTGTGTGCAAAGAGAGGGAAGAAGCAAGAGAGACCTAGAAAGCCAGATTCTTTTTAACAACCCACTCTAGCAGGAACTAATCCATTCTCTTCGGTGGAAGGGCATTAATCTATGCATGAGGGACTCCCCCAGGACCCAAACCCCTCCCAGAAGGCCCCACCTCCCAACACTGTCCCATTGGGGATCAAACTTCGGCATGACCTTTGGTGGAGAGAAACCACATGCAAACCATAGCAGCCTGTGCCCAAGAGTGGCAATTGGACTAAGTACAGCCCTAATGACTGTGACATTGAGCAAGGGGAATTGAATGTCAGAACATGGAAGCGTATGATCACCAAAAAGGGCCCCCTTTAAATGTGTGGATCTCCAACTAAAGACCTGCTTGAAGAGTTACTCAAGAATGATGACATGTTTAAAAAAATAATTGAGAAGCCATTAGGCTGAGGTGGCCCCACTGCCCGGGGTTCCTTCGTAAGCAAACCAAAGCGGTGGTGAGCTTAACCAGTCAGAAACCACCAACCAGCTAACCTCTAACGAGGGCCTTTCCCCCAGAATGATCCAAATAAGGCTGGGGCCTCACTTGAACGAATCAAGTATCTTCTTCCTCATGCTTCTGGGTGAGTTTACCTTATAGAAGACTTACCCCCAACCTGTGTCGGGTGAGCCCCAACTGCCTGAGGTCTGCAGCTGCCCTACTTAGGAGTGACGTCTGCTCAAATGGACTCTTTTGCATTTTAATGTGCCTCAGTTTATCTTTGAACATCGGTAGAGTTTTCGCAGGTGCACATGCTCTTGGGGAAAGGACCAGATGGAGCTGGTAATGGCCAGGGAATAGAAAGACAAGGACAAAAAAAACTGCTGCACTGTTACCAGCTGAAAAACTCGCAAGCGGATCCTGAAGTTGCCAGACGCCTAGAGCCCCGGGGTGGCAGAGGGAGTGGCATGTGTGAAGAGGAAGAGAAAATATTTGAGACTATTTTGCCCACAGGCCTGTGACTCTCAATGAAACATCCAGTAACAAAGAAAGTAATCTCCTAAAAAGGCAAAAGCTCAGCCCTAGCAGACTTTGGGGTTCAGTTATGACTTCTCCACATAGGATTTCATGACTTTGGCCTTGATCTTTGACTCACTGAATGCCAGAGTCCCTGGTGTTCCCCATGCCAGGACAGTGAGGCAAAACGACCTTTTATTCCTGGTAAAATTTAACTAATACTGTCTGCGAAATAAAGCAACAGCAGCACCAGGAATGTGGGAAGATGAATGAGAGCTTATCATGAAAGGGAAAGGCTCATGGCATCGTCCCCCGGGGCTTCTCCCAAAAGGAGGATGCCACTCCGGGCTGCGGGCTGCGTTTCTCTGTATGGGAACGCAGTTGCATCGGAGGAGGCTGTTGAATCATCCGCGTTGCACACCGAGCCTGGGGTTTGCACTCCATAACCCCACTGGAAAGTATAAAGCATACTCTCAACTCAAACAAGAACTCCGTGTGATTAATAAGAGCCTAATGGGTTAACAGCTGGGAAGGCTTGGTCTTCCTGTTGGTAGGGCCTTTCTGCCCTGCAGCTAGGAGAGACTGCAAAGCAAAGCACCTGTTTACTTCTTGGCAGTGTTGCCACCATAATGAGACACAAATTCGATGGGTTCCACAATGCTGCACCAAGGACACGCCTCTGAGCGTGGCCCTCCAACTAGCAGTGTCAGCCATCCCTGGGAGCATGTTAGACACGCAGAATTCCAGGCCTTACTCCAGACCTGCTAAACCAGCATCTGCATTTTAACACTGTCCTGCCCCAGAGCCTGTATAAAATAGCCAGTGTTTGCATGAATGGAACTGCACTTACTAAGGATAAGTCCATTTTGGTATGTCCCTGTAGCAACTAAAAGTACAATTTTTAAAAAATCTGTTTTGAATGCTTACTTCCATAAACAGTATTCTTATTTCTCCCAGACTATGGATTAGGCACACACACCTGATCATTTTCTTCCTGTCTTCTCCCCCTCCATCAGCATTGGGCAAGGGCAGATGAGGACAGGTGACCGTTTGCATAACGTGTATGTATATTTACAGGGCTTCAGGGGAATGTTGTCTTTTTTCTTTTGCTCTGTTTTGTTTGAGCCTAGCTGGGCAGTCTGGACTATGTCCTTGGCTGTATCCATCTGGGCTAGTCTAGTACCTGTGTCTGGGGGCTTCATTAGAATGCTGAGAGATGCCACTGGGGAAGAAAGCTCAAGTGACCTACCCTCTGTATTTTTTTAACAAGTTATAAACCATCGTACTTTACCTTAAAATGTTAATGCTCAATATCAGAGCAGCTTAATTTGAAAATAAGGCTTTATTGTGCTATGGAAAATACCATCCTGATGTATGTGTTAATTACATCTCCACCTGCTTTAGGAATTTAAATGAAGCAAGTAAATCGATGTACTCAAACTCAAGGAGCCAGCGTTTAAAAACATGCTTTGTAGCCAGGCATAGTGGCTCCCACCTGTAGTCCCAGCTCCTTGGGAGGCTGAGACAGGAGGATCACTTGAGCCCAGGAGTTTGAGGCTGAAGTGAGCTATGATGGTGCCACTGCACTCTAGCCAGGGTGACAGAGCGAGACCCTGTCTCAAAAAAAAATACACGTTGCTTTTCATTAGCATTTACTTCTTAACCTCAAGAATTTTCTCTCTGCCTTCAAAAGATGAAATTGGCAATGATGGGGTTCGGGACACACTACCTTGAAACATAGCACCTCGACATTTGGGAAAACAGAAGCAGGAAGGTCACTGGCACCTTCCCCCTCCCTCCGCTCCACCCTTCTCCCCTGAAGCAGGCCACCAAACCTAGGAAAGCTGCTCGGACCTTTCCCTGAAGCAGATCATAGGATCGTTTTAGAGAGGTGCCTCCCTCTGCCCAGAGGAAAGGAGCATCTCTGCCTCCAAACACACAGGGCCACAGAGAGGAGTCTGAACGAGCAGGCCTTGCGAAGTGCCCCGGTTTATTACTACGTGACCATACTTCTCCACAACTATCCACTTCGTCTTCAAAATGAGCATAAAAAATACACAGGTCTACCTGTTTCTTTGGGTCTCCATTTCCTAAGGAAATCTCCCTTGTCACATAAAACTTACATGGCATAAATCTGTATGCTTTTCTCTTGTTAATCTATTTTTTGTTACAGGGGCCTCAGCCATGGGAAGGAAAGAGATTTCTTTTCCCTACAGCACAGTTGGTGCAGAGGCACGTCTCAACGTTACTGGTGGCGTCCCAGAACCTCTGGTCTCCGGAGGATATCTGTGACACACTGTTCTCGACAGCCTTTAAATAATCGCTAGTAAAATGGTGTTATAGAAAGGACATTTCCAGGCGACAATGGAGCTGGAAGTGATATGACGTTTGTACGTGATGAAATACTCATTTTTTCTGAAATAAGGAATCTGTAAAGAGAGTAATTATGACTAGTATTTACAACAACTTTTCATAAACATCCCCAAATTCCAGGCACAAGACAAAAGGCATGACTCATGTCACAGTAGGCGCTGTGGCCAGGGAAGTGGCCCTTCTGAAGATTGCTTCCCTAATGCCTGAGAATGGCTCCTAGGAGATCTGTAGGAAGCTGATAATAGGGCATTTCACTCGAGTATCACCGGTAAAAATCTGGTTTTTGATCAAGAGCATTTCCTCAGCTAAAAATGTCATGTTTCCAGACCTCGATTTGATTTGTTAGTAGATCATGATTGAAAAGACTGAAAACTTGAAAAGACAGTATGAATGATGGGGACCCTTTAATTTGTGTTGTGGTGTGAATCCAGGTGATAAGATTATCCTGAAGGCTGTGACTCTCCTATGTGCTGTGGTTTTGGGGGCCAGGAAGGTTCTCTCCCCTTCCAATCTCTCTCCCCAGCAGTGTGTCAGCAACCCATGATCCCCCTGTGGGAGGCCTTGCCGTCAGTGAGGAGGTCGTGTCCACAGGAGCTTGCTTAAAATCCACACGCTGGGACCCCAAACCCTGAGGTCACACCTGGTCTGAGGTAAGTTAGGCATCTGCCTTTTTGCAAGCATTCCAATGATTCTCAGGAGGAGATCTTCAGAATAAGTTTAGAGAAACACTAACTAAAACCTAGTTAATCCTCATGTTTTAAAGAAATGCAAATTAAAAAAACAAAAAATAGCAAGTGTTTGTGAGATGCGGAGAAATTGGAACACTGGCACACTGCTGGTGGGAATGTAAAATGGTGCAGCCACTGTGGAAAACAGTGTGGCAGTTCCTCAAAAAGTTAAATAACTTGAGTAATAACCCTCTGATTCAGGAAGTCCTCTTCTGGTTATATCCCCAAAAGACTGGAAAGTGTGGTCTCAAAGAGAGGTTTGCACACTCAGGTTTCTGGCAGCATAGTCACAATAGCCAAAAGGTGGAAGCGACCCAGGTATCCACTGAAAGATGAACGAACAAAATGTGGCATATGTATACAATGGAATATTATTCAGCCTTAAAAAGGAAGGAAATTTTAACACATGCTGTTAGTATAATGTGGGTGAACCTTGAGGACATTAAGCTAAGAGAAACAAGCCAGCCCCGCAAGAACAAATACTTCATGACTCTACGTACATGAGGTATCTGGGGCGGTCAAATCCACAGAGACAGAAAGTGGGATGATGGCTGCCCAGGGCCTTGGGGACGAGGGAATTAGTGGGCACAGAGTTTCAGTCTGGAAGACGAAGAGAGTTCTACAGACGGATGGTGACGATGGTTGCACAGCAATGTGAATGTAATTAATGCCACTGAACTGTCCACTTAAAAATGGTTAAGATGATAAACTTTGTTATGTGCATTTAACCACAATTTTAAAAAATTAATGTAAAAAGCAATTCAATATCCCTTCAAGGGAAAAGACATTACACAAAGAATAAATTACTAGCTCTGTGACTTTGTTTTTCAGTTAGGAGAAAAAAAAAAAAAGATAGGTCGAAACTCAGTTTTAAAAATCTGGGATTTTCCTTTGACCTGGCTCTCAAAAAAAAAAAAAAAAAAAATCCAGGATTCACAGACCAGGCCGGCATGCCACAGCCAGGGGCCCAGCCAGCCAGCCGACTCCACGGCCCTTCCACAGCCGCCCGGAAGCCCCTCTGGCTCCTTTCTGCTGGGACATGAGGAATACGAAGTGGTGTCAGGAAGATTCTGAGGTCTCATGTTTGGTGACTGAAAGACAGACTTTCAGTTTACAAGGTGGGAAATCCAGAGGAGGATGTCACCGTGTAAGGATGTCACCCCACAGTCCAGTTAGGGTTAGGGTTAGGGTTAGGAGAAAAGACAAAAGCTTCAATCTTGAATCAGGTCACCTGAGCTGACAGCAGCTGTTGGAAATGCTGGCCTGGCACCCGGCGGAGGGGTGGCTTTGGGAGCTGGTGTTGGCGAATCAGTACAAGCAGCAAGTGGGTAAGCACAGCAGGGCGAGAGAGGGCCAAGAGGGCAGAAATGGGGCAGTGAGAGGAGCCAGAGTGGAAGCCAGACGTGGGGAAACGCCCACGCTGTGCTCAGGAAGCCGAGGAGGGGGCAGGACAGCAGCAGAGGACGCACAGGGGAGGCCCAGGACCAGCAAGAGGCTCTCCCAGCCTCAAGCTGCAACGCCCGGGCTCCTCCTACAAATCACTGTTTCTGCGGCATGTTCAGGCCCCACGTTTCTGAAATCTCCGTAACAGCTAAGTGAGGTCAGCAGAGAAGTGTTATCATTTTCATTTTACTGATAATTAAAGTGGGCAGCAACAATACTGGCCAATTTCTCAAGATCATACACCCGCACTCATGCCCAGATCTTGCCGGTCCGGATTCTATCCCCTGAGGTAGGGTGGGGGTGCAGCCAGGTGCAGGCAATGGGGCTTGCGGCACTGGTAGGGACAAAAAAAGTCATAAAACCCACTAAAGGTCAATCTGCTTTTTATAATCAGCATGCACTAGTGATGCTACACGAAATGCAGCTCCCTGAAAAATCTTTCTGTGGTGTAAGTTCCAAACAATAGCTGCAGTCATACATGGGCAAGCTTCCAGTGGCCACACTTGGATTACTGCCCCTTGCGTAACGATTGCATTACACTTGAGGAAGTTTGTTGGAGAATCCTCAGTGATTCTGACTTCCACGGATCCATCCACAAACAGCTGTTCTGAGAATAAATTGATTAGTTTCGAAATCACTGCCCGTTTGCAGTCACTAACTCTGGGGTCCCACGGTACTGTGTTTAAAAGGCCACTGTGAAATAAACGAGGAGAG
>CAUYSK010101846.1:0-22201 GCA_963575035.1 Avahi laniger
CCTGTAGTCCCAGCTATTTGGGAGGCTGAGGCAGAAGGATTGCTTGAGCCCAGGAGTTTGAGGTTGCTGTGAGCTAGGCCGACGCCACGTCACTCACCCCAGGCATGCCAGTGATTATATGCATAAAAAAAAAAAAAAAAAAAAAATACAGGCCCAAATTAAAGCTCCAGAGCATAAAGATTGCAAAAACAAATTTATCACTAACAAATATGAATGGAAGACAAAGCCCTATTACATATACTAAAAGTTATTCACAAAAATCCAATATATGATTTTTTTCATGCAAATGAAATTAATAGGAAATAGATCCTAGCAAATATTAAAGTTTTAAAAAAGCTAAACAAAATACATTCCAAATTAGCTTGGGGTGAATAACAAAGAGATTAAACCTCCTTCAAAAGGTTGCCTCATGTTTGGATATATATATAAGGAATTCCACTGAAAGGTAAAGAATTATTAATGATTGTAAGTAAAGTGGTAAGCAACAGGAATTCAGAGATGAATAAGTAAAGGTGCTTGACTCAGCATGGAAGTAATTACACTAATGCCAAAAAAGAGTGTGGAAGTGGAGTAGGGAAAAGTAGTCACAAGAAGCTTGCTCATGCTTTCTAGAATGATTTTCCTCCACTAGATCCTGCTTAAAGGGCACCCTCTCAAAGGACTGTCAAAATCTGAAGAGGCCACCCAGGCATCTTCCAGCACACAGTGCTTTTCCAACATTTTGGGCTCAGAATCTCTTTACAGTTTTTTTTTTGTTTTTTTTTTTAGGCAGAGTCTCACTCTGTTGCCCGGGCTAGAGTGCCGTGGCATCAGCCTAGCTCACAGCAACCTCAAACACCTGGGCTCAAGCGATCCTCCTGCCTCAGCCTCCCAAGTAGCTGGGACTATAGGCATGTGCCACCATGCCCGGCTAATTTTTTCTATATATATATATTTTTTTTTTCTTTTTAGTTGTCCAGATCATTTCTTTCTATTTTTTAGTAGAGATGGGGGGGGTCTCGCTCTTGCTCAGGGTGGTCTCAAACTCCTGACCTTGAGGGATCCACCCGTCTCGGCCTCCCAGAGTGCTAGGATTACAGGCGTCAGCCACCGCGTCCAGCCCTCTTTACAGTTTTAAAAATTGACAATCTCAAAGAGCTTTGGCTTGATGTGGTTGTATCTATCAATATTTACCATATTAAAATTAAGAATTGTTTTAATTTTAAAACAATAGCTCATTTAATATTAATAATTAAAAATAATATTTTTTGACAAATTCATTAGTAAAAGTGGAAATGTTTAACATTTTATAAATCTCTAACATCTGGCTTAATAGAAGACAGCTGGATTCTCAAATCTGGTTTCTGCATCCAATTTGTTGTGATAACATACAGCTGACCATGTAGCTGCTGGAAAACTCTACTGCACAAGCCTGAGAAAATGGTGGGGTGACTATTACAAAAAACGTTTACTTCAGAGTCTCTGAGAGAATCTCAAAGGCCCCCAGGTGCCCCAGAACACAATGGAAACCAATGTTTTATTGCATCACCCACTTTTATTTTCTTTATGGCAATCATAATCAGACTTTGTTAATTCATTTTATTATTAACCTCTCATATTAGAGAATAACTCCATGAAAACTCGGACTTCGTCTTGTTCACCATTGAATATATCTAGTACCTAGAACAGGATCTGACGCCTTCCAATTGCAGGACAGGTCTCCAAATAGCCTTGACACAGCTCTTTTCCCCTTGTCTGTCCCTCCTAGAATAGGGTGTCCCGCAATGCTTCAGCCCAATGAAAGTCCTTGGCCATACCCAAGTGGCCCCCTGGTTATAAAACTCAGAGTGAAGAATTTTCGAGGTGCTTCAGCTGCAGTGTAGAGTAAGGCATGTGTGTACAAGATTCCATCTGCCCTGGGCAGCTTTCCTGATCCTTGTGAGACTGGCTGGCCATGGACCATAGCTTCTGTCAATCCTTGATGCCTCTGAGTAATAAATGTGTTTTGCCTGATGTATTGTGCAAATGTTCTGTCTCACCAGACTCACACCCCAGTGGCTCAGTTTGTGTAAAACCTTCTGCCAGATCTGGGAACCACTGTAAATCTAGCAGGGTGTTTAAAGTCCTCCCCTGGGATTGGTAACCCAGGGCCTGAGTGAGTGAGTCCCTCCCAGGGCTTGACACTGATGCATGGTATATTTCTGCTTCTCACCCACTCACACCAGAAAGCAAGTGATGAAACTCTAACATAAATGAAATAATGGTCTTTTTTTGATTTTTGTAACCCACCTGAAAGCAATCCACATAGATTTTTACCCTTTGCTAAGTGAACTCAAGTGAGTTCACTGGTTTCTTGCAATTAAAATATATATATACCATCCAGGGAAGCTGCTCATCCTACCATATATCATCACTTTTCCAAACTGTGCCAAGTATTCATGGATATTTTGTTGTGTAAGTCATAGGTGACAGGATGAAATCACTCGTCAGACCCAAACGAATTGGAACCAGGAAAGTACAAAGGAGGAGAGCTCATGCTTATGATGTCTAAGGTGGCAACTTTCTCCAGGACTTCCTAAAATAACCCCACGATAAAGTCCTTCACATCCTTCATGCACCTCATACTTTTCACAGCCTATGCTTTGCACATATGCACATATTTCTACGTCCAGGTTTATCACCAGACATTCTTTAGGACTGCAGCAATTCAGGTAGCTATCAAAAGGACACTTGATAGCTATCATCTCCACCAATGAACTGACACCAACTCTGGTTTTTACCTCTAAAACTAATGAACTCTCTTTCTAAGCAGCCTATGTGAACTTTTTGCCAATAACAGTGTCCCCTTACCTGTCCCTGTTTGGTGCATCTGTAGCTTGCCATAGCTATGCATCCCGGATTATAATCCTTTTTTGCTTAGTCTCAAATAAATTCATTATATTAGAGGTTATTTTTCTCTGATGTCTTTTCTTAGGTTGACACTGTGAGAACCAGTCTAACACTGGTTAGATAGTCTAACATGCCACAATAAGAACTTAAGTTCCCAGATTTTTATTCTTTTCTAAACAAAATGCAAATCAATCGAAATGTGATTATTTTTATAGCAACTAATCTGCTCTGGAGATAATTTTGTCTACTTTAATCTAAGCACACATCATAAAAATGTAGCATGGTAAAAGTTCTTTGACAGATGTAGTCCTATGTAACAGTTTTAGCAGAAGTAGCTTACCATCATGGGATGTAAAGCTTAAGTACTTTGATGTTTAATGTGATACCTGGAATTATGAACTTACTCCTTACTGCTCTAGATTAAGCTCTTTTAATAAAAGAATGGGGAGGGGGTGTTAGTTAACAGACATCACCCAGGAGGAAGTCTCCTTTTATATTTTCCCTCTAGTCTAATAACCAGTTTATATACATAAAAAGAATACTTCTTTACTAATTCTTTTTATGGTGACAATGACTGAATTGAGATGTGATAAGCCAAGGTGACCTAGAAGTTGTTAATGTTTTTAGACAGAATACTTTCTTTGACTTAATTGGATTTCTATCATATTAATATTAAAGCATAAAGATAAAAATTATCATTCTCCTAGTCACAAAAATATAAAATATAAGGGATGAAGAAAGTAAAAGCAGACATTTTTGATAACAGGTGAACATTTCAAAGACAATGGCTGAAATGCCCTGATATTGGATGTAAAAGAGAGCTCTAATGTTTTCAAGTTGAATACATTCTCTAAGACAATCAAGTTAATGCTAAATCCTCTATACCCCATGACAATGTGGCATCTCAGAACAATACGATATAAGAACATACTTCTGGGGTTAATGCATTTCCTTTTATAGATTTTTTAATGAAAAATTTCATGCATAATAAGAAATAGAACAGTATAATGAATCCCCAGGTACCCATCACCTAGCTTCAACAATTATATTAAAATTAATTTAAATTTGTATTTCAGTAGTACTGTAACCAACTTAGCTTTCTAAATATTATGCCCTTATACAATAATAATATCAAATGCTGAGCTAATACATGCTGCACTGGTGAAATATATTGTTGTTTATGTGTACATTATATAAATATATAACCAATTCCATTTTTTACATCCAATATATTTTCTATAAATTTTGGCTTTCTAATCTGCAACAGTGTATATATAAAGGGCATCATTATTAATCAAAATATTTTCTTATAAATAAAATATTGTGGCTAATATATGCAACACATTGTTTTTATCAAATGATATGTTATTTCTCATAATATCTGCATTCAACAAGCAACTAGTATGTAAAAGATTGAATAAAAAGCTAGGAACACACATGTGCATACACCATAAGAAGGCTGGGAAATGTGACACACAAAAAGAGAATACTTTCCACTTGAAACATTAGCATATCACATCCTGTGTATCAATATGGTGCCTCAGAAACTTTGTAACCATATCCTTAGATAAACTTCAGTCCAAAAAACAAAGCTCCAGCAATCTTTTAATTATTTCTGCCTCTTTGCCTGTTTTAGAAAGCATGTACTTAAAAGTTTAATTTTGGAATGAATTTGGGGGGCAATAAGAATTATTAACTATATGTAACAGTGATAAATAATGTTCACTTAATCCAACAAAATCCCCAAACAATATTTTAATATTACCTTTGCTAGAACAACAAAAAATATTTCCTAATGAAGTCTAAGTTTAGGGGTTACATATAAATAAATCAATGGAAAAATTTAAGAGGCCAAAGTTATTATAGGTTAACAATAGTATTGTAGCATAAAAATACAAGGATGTGTCTCAAAATGTCCTTTCTACATTTCCAGAATTCCAAATTTTAATTCAGCAACGTCTCTAACTGAACAGAATTAACAAGCACATACTGAAGCCTCAGTGATGCAAAAGAATTAAAAAGCGTGATTTCAGCCTTCTGCTTGCATACAATCAAAATCTACATATATTGTCTAAAACAAATGAGAAATGCTACCAAGTGAAAAACAAAGATGATAAATATATTCAGCATACATACTTAAAGGGGAAAGGGAAAAATAACCAAAAGTTATCTCATTTGGATCTTCCAGTCAATGACGAGACAAATTCTTGCATAAATTAAGGAAAATAAAACAAAAATCCCAACAACAAAAACCCTCAGTTCACAATGGTTTAGGTAATAAAAACGTTTTTATCCCACACAATGAAAAGAAACTTTCCTGCAAGCTCCTTCCCTTGCCAGGAATCAAACAGGACCACATGCCTACCCTAAAACCAGTCATTGGTAAGGAAGGGAGATTGACTTTCACAGTCAGGATTTACTACTGTGACTCACAGGGAAAGAAAGGATGGTCACCTATCTCAACAGTGGCAGGTAGGTGGCAACACCAACAGGGTCTGCTACATTGTGACATTCCAAAAAGGGGTTCAAACGTCATCTAGGTGGAACTTGAAATGAATATTTTCCCCTAAGACTACCATGAAAAATATCTGATGTTTTTCTTCAGTTCTTTTAGCCTCAGCTGCACTGCTTGGAATGTGAGCCATGCATGAATACTTCAGAATCAATCCCATGAATTGTACAAAAAAGGCCAAAAGAGGAAACTGTCCCCATACCATTTCCTTCTTTCAAGGGTACCTTCCCTTCCTGCTTCTGTCTAATTATGGTTACTCTCTAGTACCTTCAGAAAGTAAGTTGCTTTTTATATTTTGCCCAGAATATATAGTTGGGAACCCGTGGAAAGACTGGTTTACTGGGAGCCATTCAACCATTATCAAAAACAGAACCTTCCGCTAATATATATTAATATTCTTGATTACAGCCTAATTTATCCTAGACCTTGTGAAAGTAGTCTCACTCTGTTGCCCGGGCTAGAGTGCCATGGCGTCAGCCTAACTCACAGCAACCTCTCACTCCTGGGCTCAACCGATCCCCCTGTCTCAGCCTCCCAAGTAGCTGGGACTACAGGAGTTCTAGACCAGCCTGAGCGAGAGTGAGACCCCGTCTCTACTATAAATAGAAAGAAATTAGCTGGCCACTGTTTAAGCAAAAATTATGACATTTTTCCCACAGAATTTATGATATATGCAGATGAAATATATATGACAACTATAACATAGAGGATTGTGATGAGAAGGGAGAATGGACTATACGATTGCAAAATTTCTACATTTTACCTAAAATGGTATCATATTAGCTCTCAGTAGACCATGAAAAGGATGGATATTGCAATCCTAGAAAAACCACTAAAAAAGCAAAAAAAAAAAAAAAAAGAAAAATATCCAATAGATAAATTTAAATGGGATTTCAAAAATTATTAAAATAATCCAAAGAAGACAGGAAATGAAAACAGAAGAGAAAAAAAGAAGAGACAAAGAGAAACAAATAAAATGGTAAACACAAATCCAACCACATCAATCATTTATTAAGTGATAATCAATTTTACTGAAATGGCATAGTGGTGATGGTTACATAACTCTGTGAATATGTTTTAAAAATCAATGAATTACATAATCCAAGTGTGTAATTCACAGTTTTAAAGGGTAAGCATCACGGTATGTGAATTAAATGTCAATAAAGCTGTAAATAAAAAACAAACTGAGGTAAAGGAAGACAACTTAATAGACTAAACACTACAATTAAAAGACAGAGATTGGCCGGGCGTGGTGGCTAATCCTGGCACTCTGGGAGGCCGAGGCAGGTGGATTGTTTGAGCTCAGAAGTTCGAGACCAGCCTGAGCAAGAGCAAGACCCCGTCTCTACTAAAAATAGAAAGAAATTAATTGGACAACTAAAAAATATACAGAAAAAATTAGCCGGGCATGGTGGCGCATGCGTGTAGTCCCAGCTACTCGGGAGGCTGAGGCAGTAGGATCGCTTGAGCCCAGGAGTTTGAGGTTGCTGTGAGCTAGGCTAACGCCACCGCACTCACTCTAGCCAGGGCAACAAAAGCAAGACTCTGTCTCACTCATTACCATTTTTGCAATAGTTACATTCCTTATCTTGCTAAAAACTCTCTAAAGAAAGAAGATAAAATAGCACAATCATCAAACCTCACCGGCTTGCCACAGTTTCCTGCTATGCCTTCAACGCTGAGCATCCTGGATAGAACTCATTTTTATATACAGATAAGACCCAGACACAAAACACAAATTATTAAATCTAACACATAAATTTCTCCTAAAGCTAACTACTGTAACTTATAATGTTACGTTGCACTGAAATGATATGATAATATGATAAAAACAATAAGGAAAACCAGAGAACTAGGAAGACCATGAAATCTCTTTAAACCAATATCCCTTTTTTCCAGGAACAGGTAGTTTTACGTTTCAAAGCTCTTTCATAAACTCCATTAGAAATTTCTTTCCTTAATCCTACTAGTCCTCATAGTCTCTAGTTGCTGGTCCTTTACTGCTTGTAATAAAAGCAGCCCAGAGGGAAATTACAGAATGGAAAACAGTTTGGAAATAAAATCTGTTCACTCAGCAATTAAAATTATTGAAAATTGCTATTTTTATGAAAATTATTTGTAGCTTTTTTTCCCATGAATTATTTAAAACAAAAATAGACATGATTTTATCCAAGCATGTACAGCAGGGATCATATGTAATCCAATCCCATTTCATGTAAATGGAGCATAAAGAACTATTAGTCTTATAAAGCTAGTATTGGGGAATTTGGCTTATTGCATACTTTCTAAATCAAATATATAACAATTCAGAAAAAGTCAAGAACTCATTTTAGTCATAAATACTAAGAACGTATCAAATAAAGCAGAAATAGTTTTTCTATAAGCAAAACATTTACACACAATAAACAGAAAGAGAAATTAATGGAGAACAAAATCTCCATATTCGATTAAATTTCAAATATAAGATACAGTATTATGATAAAGGAACTCCACAGTATCAAACTAAAAAAAAAAAAGATTTTAAATCTCCTGCTAGTCTTCTTCACCAAAACTTGCTACCAACATAGCAATCCATGACATTGGAAATCACTGAATTTTTAAGAACATACCCAGGTTAATATAAAAACTGTCAAAGTTCAATGGTTGGCCACCAACGACACAAACAATATTTACTCGGCATAAAAAAATCTATAAGCAATTTCATTTCATTGTGTTATTTTTATAGAACTTACCAACTAAGACCAGATATTCTAAAAGGAACATCTTAAATGGTATGCTCTACTGGGAAAATATTTTAATGCTAGGGAAATCATATCCCAAATAAAAATCTTGTCCTGATGCACATAAAAAAAGCAGAGGGGAGGGAAGTATTTATCACTAGCTGCATATTTTTATAACGAACAAAAACACACAGCAATGCTGCCTTCTAGTTTAAACCAGTCTTTTTTGTGATGGGGGAAAGTTTTCTTGCAGGTTGAATGTTTTATAATTCTTAACCTAATAATGTATATTTAATCCTTCCATAAGCATGTACTGAATTTACTATGTAGAAACTATTAGGATTGACGACCAAGGGGAAACAACAGACTGATGAAAACAAGTCTCTTAACAGGAAATTAAAGTACAAAAACAATTTTAACATAATATGGAAAGTGGTGTACCAAATAAGAAATTTTTTAAACTTTAAAACTGCTCTTTTAAAAAACGAAGTTAGAGGAAAGAAATTACTTCTCACCAGAAGGATATGGAAAACTTTCCCAGTAGAGGTAACATGTAAACTGTGCCTTCAAAGATAGATAGCAGTTGGACACGTGGCACTAGAGGACAGGTGTGCCCACTGAGGAAAGAGAGTGACAAATAGCACGTGACAGAAGAAAGCCAGCCACGCTTGGGAATGGCACATAGTCAGGTTCAGTGGAGACATGCCGTTGACAAAGGGAAACGAAGGAAATAAGTTTAGAAAGAAAGAAAGGTAGTCATCCATTCTACACTCTTTCACTCATGTAAAACCCCAAGAAGAAATCATCTTATCTTTATTTACAGAGAACGTGACCTCCTCTCACAGTATTTTCTTCTCTGAAGTCATTTGTGTACCTTATTTTTCACAATATGACTGTGAGCAGAACCCAAATCTGATTCATTTTTGTATCCTTCGCAAATGCCTTGAACATAGATTCCAAATGAGCATTTTTTTTTTTTTTTTTTGAGACAGTCTCACTCTGTCACCCCAGCTAGAATGCAGTGGCTCACTGCAACCTCCATGCCCTGGGCTCAAGCCATCCTCCTGTCTCAGCTACCAGAGTGGCTGGGACCACAGGCCAGTGCCCCCGGCTAATTTGTCTACTTTTTGTAGAGATGGTGTCTTGCTCAGGCTGGTTTCAAACTCCTGACCTCAAGCGATCCTCCCAACTTGGCCTCCCAGGGTGCTAGGATTACAGGTATGACCCACGGCGCCTGGCCCCAAATAAGCATTTTTTAATGAATGAATATACTGGCCATATCACTTAACTTCCCTTAGACTCAGATATTCATCTATATCATGAGTTCCCAAACTTTTTCTATAAAGGATCATATCGTAAATATTTTAGGCTTGGCAGGACAAATGGTCTTTGTCACAACTACTCAAGTCTGCTATTGAGCAAAAGCAGTCAACATGTACATTAATGAGCAATGGCTGTGTTTCAATAAAACCTTATTTGCAAAAACAGGCAGCAGGCTGCATTTGTCCCATAGACTGTAGTTTGCCAACCTCTCATCTATACAAACTTAAATTTAATGCACTATACACATACTTTTAAATATAACCACTATAGTCAAATCATTTTTTATAATGACAGAACCTCAGTCAAAATCCCAAGGAAGATTTAACAGGGGGGAGTATAAACAAGGAAATATGGATATGCTACATAAAACCTGGTCAATCTGGACCTTTCGATACTCCACCTAATTTGCCCTCTCCAGACACCTCTTTAGGCCTTAGTTTTTAACCCACAAAGTAAATTGGTCAAAACAGATAATTCTAAGCTAGAATTCTATGATCTTAAGAATTGTTCCAAGTTCAACTTACAGATTTTTAAGTGGAATTTTCATCTAGAAAATGATGAGTATATTCATAAATAATTTCAAATCCATGGAAGAACAAAATACAAGTATAGTCATGTGCCACATAACATTTCAGTCAACAAAGGACCACATATATGATGGTAATTGCCTAACGATCTATTTCTCAGAATGTTGTTAGGCGACACATGACTGTGTATCACAGAAACCAAAAAGTATAACATATCAGAATAAATTAAGATAATTTAATACTTGGCATAATTGATCTAATAACAAAAAATTTTACAAACATTAATCGAAATCGTATTTCAGTACCTAAAAACTAAGGTTTCAGTACCATCTTGAATGTAGTTATAAATATACCTGGAAAATCAATTATATAACAAATATAGATTAATGTACCTAACTAGAATGGTGATTGGAAGAGGACATTCAGATTAAAAAAAAAAATCTTTCCCCAAAACAGAGGAGTAAGATTTGATCTTAAATGTCACAATATGCAAAAAAAGGGAGAATACATAATTCTTACTTCTGACTTCACATACTATGCTCATGGTATAATAATCAAATCAGAACAATAATTCACTAAACTCCTTGACATACAGTTAAAAATTTGAAGTTTTTAATTGCAAAATTCAAAGACCATGCACTATATAAATAATCAGGTATCAATCATTAGGGGCAATAGTGATTTTATAACTCTTCCATTTCTATAATTACTCTTCAAATCAAGACTTGGATTACAGAATAAGAACTCTTTGCTTTTCACAATTTTCAAAGAACTGTTGGGTCAATTACAATTCTATGATTCATCACTATCCACATTTACAAAAGCCACACCACTACATTGTTTTCTAAAACATAAGTTAATAGCTTCTGGTACATTAGCAACTTACCAAACATCTGGCAAATTCTTTGTTTTCTGAAAGGAATCCATAACCTGGATGTACCTTAGAAATGAAAGCAAAAAGTACTTTCAATTTTATCATATTGCAAACCCTTTATAAGCAAAATGTACAGTGCACTCATATGTTTATTGTTCAAGAGCCCTTAAATAAGTTTACTTCTCTTACACAGTGATTAGCTCTAACTCACAGTTCTCATTACAGAATCAAATTCCAATAAACTGCCTCTCACATTTACTTTCCACATACTACCTTTGTCTTTAACATGATTGGGGCCATATACCTTCATGTCTTCCTGTTCACCTGGGTTTGTCCACACTATTCAACACAACTCCCTCTACTTTTTCTGAGGCTAACTTTGGCTGCAGATCTGGACAACTTTATAATGGCTGGTAGGTCAAAGAATTACGTTAAAAGAACCTTTGGCAAGATGGATTAAAAAAAGTCTAAATTCCCCTTTCTTTATAGTACCAGGAACTACTACTTTCCAAAACTCAGGGTACTAAGTCAACTAACACATTTTATTCTTGATGGCATTAATAATACTCAGCCTCTATCCAAGGAGCCCTTTCTGTCAAATTCAATTAAAATGGAGGTTTGATTTTACTTTTACTTTGTACACTGAATTTTTTTTCTTCTTCCTCACCCCCAATTTAGCCATTTACAACTATTTTATGCTATACTCACCCATAAGCCACATTGCTATTATCTCAATGCTATCTGTTCTAACCATGTTATTTTTGACTAACACATTGGCCAAAAATAAATTTGGCTACTACAGCATCAGTCAGGTTGAACACACTCCGAATAAAACAATTCAACTAAAAACAAAGTCAAATTTCTGAAGGAGCCAATATGATAATCTAGAAATAGCTACTTATCAGAGATTTTTAAATGCTGAACTGAGCTTTATAAACATAGTACAGAGTAATATAAACACTGAATCACAAGAAAAGAGTTTCATTCCACCAATTTCATTTTATATAAACATTAAACTAAAGATTGTATCCTGACAAACTATAGTTAAAAGATTAAAAGAGTTTGACCTTCATTAACTGTGCTAATAAACTGTAAATATCTATAATATGGGTTCATGAATTCAGTTTTTTTATTTCAACATGCATCTTACTAAAACGTTTCTTTCAAAAGAAATGTGAGCACTAATTGAAGCGCTCCAGGCTAATTGCTGGTGTTGGCTGCTTCCATCCAATTTTGGAGATAACTCTGCATAGTTTTGAACATTATATGTAATTAGTTCTCTGATAATAAAAAAAAAAGGTGGGGGGACACTATTCTTGATGTCAGAAATCAGTTTTTTCCTTGGATTCTATTTAAACAGAATTGGGGGTGGAGAGAATTATTGATCTATCCATGTAAGTTGCAGGCATTCTAACGACATTAACAAACTAAAATAATTACCAAGTGCACTGTTTTTACTTCTGGAAGTGTAACTAGGTGTACATAATGTTTAAACGATTAAAACTGAATTTAAACAGGGTCTTTTGGATCCTGTTTATAACAGAATTTTTTTAATGTTTTATTACACTGAAAGGGTTAATGCTCAAAACTAATTGGGATTTCTTTTTGCCTAGCAAATTTGGAAATGAACTGAAACTGCTCCCTGGTGTGAAAGCTGAATCCAGCAGCCACCTGCAGGATCAGCAACCAAACTGCCAGATGCTACAAAGCCTTTGATTTCCAGTAGCGAATTCGGCCACATTTAACTCATGTGACATGAACTAACTGCAACAGCATTTTCAATCATTTTTTCTTATTTTTTTTTTTTTAAATACAAATTCTAGCTTTCTGCTCACTACATATGAAACAGCTGCAGTAGATAGATTCATTCAGACTCACAGCTTGTGCCCTGGTTTTCTTAATGGCTTCCATGATGGCATCCATGTTGAGGTAGCTTTTACTGGTGGGAGCTGGGCCAACACAGACGGCCTCATCCGCCATTTTCACATGAACCTGAAGAGACAAATCTCTGCATTAACAGATGCACCCAGCAAAAAGAATTACCATCATCTGCAAATATACATAAAATTGCAAATCTGATCGTTTTTTTGAATTTGCACTAAAAAAAGCAACAATGCAACAAATAAGCTCAGGAACTATACCACCCATGATTTCATTTATTATAGCCTAATCCATTGTCTAACCAAAAAATTTCCATAATATCCCCTTATTTATGTAAAAATCACAGCAAACAACTTTAGCTTCCTATTCTGTTCATCTAAACATAAATCTGGTATCAAAAACTACCTTGTTACATGTAGTCAGGGTAGCCCAATATTTTAATAACAATCACTCGTGCCCAGTTCTAAGCAAGCTCCCCAGGAAGTTGGGATAATTAGAGGGACTGAATGGAGGGATGCAGTGAGTGTCCCTGCACAGCATCAGGTCAGCACCAGGCACAAATTAAAGCCTAGGACGAAAGAGTTCAATATCACAACACATGAACCAGAAAATCTTGAGATTCATTTAAATACTCTTGCATTCAATCCTTGTCCATTTTGCATTTATTCCTAAAAGAACTGATATGTGTATTAAGTTATAAATCTACTCAAAATTCAGGAATGTATGCTCCATTTTTAAGACTACTCATTCTACAATGTTTAAATCTATTTTTGCTTAGTAGAGGCTAAGCATTCAATATTGAAAAGAGTAAGCTGTTTAGTTCTAAAAGGAATCTATTCTTTTAAAATGATAAGAGGATTAGTATATTTTTGGAATGGCTTTTCCTAATGGTTTTCTAGTTTAAAGAATTCTCAAATCAGATAATTCTTTTACAAGGCAGAAATATGAAACTGGAACACAAACATATAACTGAACATTTATGACCCACTCCCACACTAAAAAAAAAAAAAGTCTGAGGTGGTAAATACTTTTAAGTAATTCTAAGTTATAATCTTCAGTTGTGATTTTTTTAAATACTTTGTTTTAAATGAGGTCTAAAAAACAAAACCAAAAAAGCAGTCTTTTAGAAAGCTCTGAATTCTCTATTCATTCAATATTTTCCAATTTAGTAAAAAATGATATTAATACTTTGCATTGAAAAGTAAAAGATACTTGGTCCAAGGGATTTTCAGGGTGACATCTTAAGATAAAATACTCACATATATACCCTCTATAATTTCTTTAATAACAAGAATTGCAAGGAAAGGCAACCCTGCTTGCAAAGGGCTTATAAATATTCCTACGTTCAAAGCAAGGCTCTACTCACACAGTTATTAATATCTTTGCCTCGCTTATCCCCAACCTCAAGTTGTTCTTCTGCCCTCGGACCAGAAAGCCCCCTCCCTCCATTGCCCTCTGCCCATTTCAGATCCTGTTATTGTCAATTTTGCTGTGGTGGTTGTGATATCTTCCTGTAAGAAAGAAATTGAATACTTAATCCTTTAAAAATAACATATTAGTCAGGCGAGGATAAAGTCTTTATTTAAAGTTAAATCCACGCTTATTCTGAAATTTTTATTTCCCTCAGATATTACCTACTATTAAACAAGCACTTAAAGTTTCACTTGTACCACTGGATCTTCCCCAAGTACTTCAGCTTTGGATGAATATCCTTCAGTCTGAACTCTGAGAGTACTTAGTACAAATTTTGGCATTCAATCACATCCTACCCAGCAATCTCATTTTAACTGCTTTATATACTATGTCCATTACAATTTAACACTCTCGTCCACAACATCATACGTTCTGGAGGACAGAGGCTATGCTTTAAATTCCTTTTTTTAATCTCACCTAACCCAGTATTAGGTGCTAAAAGTTTATAAACTCACAGATACTCTTAGATGGCAGTTTATTTAGCAACTTTCATTATTAAATGTAAAAGGCATTATCAATGAGGTACAAAAAAGTTGCAACATTATGTCATTGCTTTTGAGGCAAAAAAAAATCTAACTAATTACACCCAAATAAAATCTTCTCAACCTTAGCAATACATATGGCAACTGACGGTTACATGAAAGAAAAAAATTAAAAAATAAACATACACATATATGTATTTAATGTCCAAAATTTCTATAATGAACATGCATCAAAAGTAAAAAGGAGAGAGAATCCTAACAGTATTTTGACTTTTTTACTTCCAGTCCTGTCTAAATACTTTCATAATAATACTGCATACATAATTTTATATTCTTTTGTTTTTTAACTATCATAAGAGATATTTTTCCTATGTCATCACAAACTCTTTGTAAACATACCAAGAACTAGCTCAGAGCCTAACATTTTATCAGGTTATCAATATTGTTCTAATAAACATTCAAAGAAATTATACATCAAAAGCATTTCAAACTATTTATGGGCTTTACAAAGAAGAGCTAATAGAGTCCTTTCTAAAGGACTGGCTGGTTTCTTTTCTTCTGTTTCTCAGAAACAAATTTTAATTCAGGGAGAAGGGTATATTCACATCTCAACAAGTCCACAGTCTAGCCCAGGGCAAATCCTAGAAATGCTGGGCAAAGCCATGTGAAAGAAAAAATTAGAATCCTCTGCTGCCTTAGTTCTCAAGCAGACACTTATGAGTCAACCTGGGAAGAATAGCTTAACAAAGTTTTGAAACTCAATTTCAATTTTGTTGTTACTGATGTACTAAATGTGTCAAGTGTTTTCTTTGACTTATATAAAATGAACTATATTCAAGCAATGCAAGTGCTATTCTGCAGAACTTAATATTGCATATGCCAATTAGATATATTTGTTTCCAAAATTTCAACATGTTGAAAAATAAATTCCTTTTTATATATTTTAATGGTAAAGGAAATATATAACAATTATGGAAAGTTTAAACTGAGATAAACTATTCAACTAAGCAGGATCTGCTGGCCATATGTTTCAAAAAGAAAAATAAAACATTTTAAGCTCTAATACTAAGAAAAACAGTCAGTCTTCATAAACTTCTATTCTTGGAAAACCAATAGAGGTTTTTCAAACAGATTAGTTTCCTCCTCAAGCATTTACAGTTTTGTATTTTTAATTTTTTAATTCTTTAGAGGAAAAATTTTTGTATCAGTCTATTACTTCTATCAACCTATTACTTTCTAAATAATGAACTAGCAGAACAAAGAGTGTGTGTGTCAACTTACAGGACTGAAAAAAGTCATCTTATTAAGTGTTTAAAGATAAATTTAAATGCTTGGATATAGATGAGTTAAAAATTGTGCCTACATTTGAAAACTTTGGATTAACAGAAAATTTCATATCAGTCGATTAGATGCCTAAAATACGCTGGAAAAGATATTCCACTTGATACCTATTATTATCAAATAGATTGCATCGTAGTATTAAAAAGTGCTAGGCCACGGCTGGGCTCAGTGGCTCACGCCTGTAATCCTAGCACTCTGGGAGGCCGAGGCGGGCGGACTGTTTGAGCTCAGGAGTTCGAAACCAGTCTGAGCAAGAGCGAGACCCCGTCTCTACTAAAATTAGAAAGAAATTAATTGGACAACTAAAAATATATAAAAAAAATTAGCCGGGCATGGTGGTGCATGCCTGTAGTCCCAGCTACTCGGGAGGCAGAGGCAGGAGGATTGCTTGAGCCCAGGAGTTTGAGGTTGCTGTGAGCTAGGATGACGCCACGGCACTCTAGCCCAGGCAACACAGTGAGACTTTGTCTCAAAAAAAAAAAAAAAAAAAAAAAAGTGCTAGGCCAGATAACATGTTTAGGATAAAACTCAGTAGTCTGAGTGAAAGTTTTTCAGTATCTTCTAAACTAGTACAGATTGAGAAAGATAGGGAAAACGAGCAGCTTGGAAAATGTTTCTCCATGCCTAGAGATATTTTGAAACCTACCACTCAAAATCTCCCATCAAGCGGGCACTATTTACCATGACCATACTTCTCCTCGTGATACCCTTCCAATGCGAGACACTGGGTACAACGCTCTGAGGATGACATAAGATAGACTAGACGTCCTCCTTGCGTGAAAATAGCAATGCCTCACATAACCCAGCCAGACTTCAATATCCACCAAATCTAACCAAATTCTCCCAACATTACTAACAAATGAAAATTGCCCTTAAAGACTTAAGAGTTAAAGAAAGGAAAGCCAACTCCATCAATATTAATTTGAAGAGCTGAAAAAAAAAATCATTTTCAAACAACCAGATAAAACCCTATCTCGGAAGAAAGATCAGATGAACAGAACTCTTCTTCCTATTTTATACGTGTCTAAAGATACTTATACAAGTTTCAAAAGACTAACATTCTGGCACATTCTTTCCAGAAAGGCAATTTGACCCACAGAAAACAAAGAATGATTTTTTTAAGGCAGTAAATATACTAGCCAGTTGTCATGGGAAAAAAAGAAAAAAAGGCAGTAAATAATACATTCACTTTGATTCCATTTTGTAAAACTATATGTGCAGCACCAAGACATATTTATTTGTGATTATTTTGGATGGTAGAATTAGTGACTTTACTATTTTTCTTTAGTTATAATTTACATAATTTTCAAAGTGGTAAACTAAAAATTAAAAATTACAGGGAAAAAAGAGAATCAGTTTTTGCCAGCTGCAAAACTCCAAGTCCATTTGCTAGGATCCTATTTTCACATCACAAAAGGAAACCGATCATGAATCAATCCTAGAACCAAAACAAAGGTTTTTTTCTTCTTCCTTTAGTCTTGTTCTTGCAAGGATGCATTCCTAAGGATACAGTAAACAACAAAAGAATGAAAAACAGCGGGACTAGAACTATATTCTCATACCACTGACCCCTTAGTAAAAGCATCAAGGGAGACACATCAAGAAAGGAAGGAAGGAGGGAGAGGAGGACACCAAGGATTCAAGCAGAACCCATGTCAACGTAGCTGGTGGGTGCCTAGATGACAATGAAAAGGACTGCAGAGCAAAGCAGGGAAGAAAAGAAGGGGGAAGTGGGGACGGACTGCTGACATGGCAGGATGTAAAGGTTGGGAGAGGCAGAGTGATAGCTGAAAAATGATTTGGGTTTGTTTTCATTTGTTAGCTTAGGAAAAACTTGAACAAATGCCTTTCAGAAGGAAAATGTGGAAAGTAAGGAGCTATAAAACATGTGGAATATGAAATAATTCATACTACAAGGTTTCTGACAAGCAGTGGCAGAACCAAGAGGCACTGGAGGGAGGGGGCGGGGACAACAGAGTGGGAAGCAGAGAACTGATCTTTCCTGCATACATAATAAATACAAGCCAGGCTTTAAAGAGAGAAAGCAAGCAAGCTTGCTATGCACTCCAAGACAAGGCCCCAAACCCCCTATCCCAAAATCACTATGCTGCCTGAAAGCTCTCCTCTACAGAAATTCTAGAGCCACCACTACAGAGAAAAAAACAGGGACAGGATCAGGAATATAGTAGTTCCCCCCCTTATTCACAGTTTTGCTTTCCAGTTTCAGTTACCTACAGTCAACCGTGGTCCAAAAATATTACATAGAAGACTCCAGAAATAAGTAATTTATAAGTTTTCAATGGTGCACTATTCCATCCTGCTCCATCCTAAGTTGGGACGTGACTCATCCCTTCGTCTAGGGTCTCCACACTGTAGACACTGCCTGCCCGTTAATCACTTAGGAACCGCTGGTTACCAGATCCACTGTCAAGGTATCACACTGCTTGTGTTTAAGTCACCCTTACTTTATTTAATATTAGCCCCAAAGCACAAGAGTACTATGTCTAATGTATAAATTAAACCTTATCATGAGTATGTATGCATAGGAAAAAATACAGTATTTATAGGAATGTATCCCCCCTAAGAGGAAACTATTGTGTTCCTTTCCTTCTAAATAGCAGAGGGATGCCAAGAATAAATATAAACGCATTTGGTGAAAATTAAGGCTCAGTACTTTGGCAGTTTCTATTTCACTTGTGAAGCAAGAGATAAGATCACCTTCTGACAGAAGTCGGAGAAGAGAAATTGGTGGTAGTGGAAGAACGGAACAGGCTGGAAAAGGTCACTTGGGCCCAGGGAAGAGCAAAATACTCAGAAATCTAGTAAGAATGCCAGGTAGTGTTGAGGTTCACAAATGGTTCTCTTTGGTGTGAAAGAACTTAGGCCAATTTGGTCATGCACAACTCTTAAGTTCTTTTGGAAGATGATGGTGGACACCAAAGAAGTTTCAGATGTGTCAAGGTTAGCTACATCCCCACCCCACCTGCCTAAAAAGTATAAAAGCAAATCTCAGTCCAAATTCACCCATACATACATTTACAACCCTTGCCTCAGAAATGCTCTTCTGTCCAAATTAGTATATCAGTCAGGATTTAGCAAGGATCAAGTAACACATTCACAGATATTTAACTGAAAACAACAAAGAAACTTAAAGAAACAACAAAGAGGAGGGTTAAAGGAACCAACAAAAGATGGTGAGACTTCCAGGGACTAGTAATGGAAGCCACGGTCACCCCTAGTCCTGGAGGGTGACAGTGAACAACTAGAGCTGGGGGGAATGTGGGAGACCTAACAGTACCATGGCCTGTGTCAAAACTGCAGCAAGGCCGGGAAGGGGAAGGTGGAAGAGAAAACATCCTGATCTCCTGCTGATGTTGCCAAATAACCAAACAGGCAGAGGTCAAGGAAGCTCCAGCGATATACTCCACTGATGCCAGTCTCCCAGAGAGCAAGCAATTAAAAAAAAACAAAATCAAAAAAAACCTTGAGTGTTACTGCTCTTTTAGAATTTGTCTAGCAGGTTTTCTGGTCCTCAATGGAAACCAGCCCCCCCACGAAAAAAAAAAAACTTGAAACCAGAGTTCATCAAAATTAAGAACTTTTGACCAGGCGTGGTGGCTCACGCCTATAATTCTAGCACTCTGGGAGGCCGAGGCGGGAGGATTGTTTGAGCTCAGGAGTTCGAGACCAGTCTGAGCAAGAGCGAGACTCCATCTCTACTAAAAATAGAAAGAAATTATCTGGACAACCAAAAATATATAGAAAAAATTAGCTGGGCACTGTGGCGCATGCCTGTAGTCCAGCTACTCGGGAGGCTGAGACAGAAGGATCGCTTGAGCCCAGGAGGGCGAGGTTGCTGTGAGCTAGGCTAACGCCACGGCACTCACTCTAGCCAGAGCAACAGCGTGAGACTCTGTCTCAAAAAAAAAAAAAAAAAAAAAAAAAAGAACTTTTGCTCCTCAAAAACAGACCATTAACCACAATGATACCACCTTCACACACACTAGGATGGCAATAATCAAAATGACAGATACCAGCCTGGGCAAAATAACAAGACCCCATTTCTTTAAAAATAAACAAATAAGCCAGCCAGCCATACTGGTGCATGCCTATAGTCCCAGCTACTTAGGAGGCAGAGGCAATAGGATCATTTAGCCCAGGAATTCAAGGTTATAGTGAGCTGTTACTGGGCCACCACACTCCAGCCTGGGTGACAGAGCAAGACCCTGTCTCAAAAAAATAAATAAAAAATAAGAAAATAAAAAGACAGAAATAACAAGGGCTGGCAAGAATTGTGGGGAAATTTGAACCTTCCTACAGTGCTTGTGAAATGGTGCAGCTACTCTGAAAAACAGTACGGCAGTACCTAAAAGGTTAAGTACAGAGTTAATGTACGACCCAGAAATTCCATCCTTAGGTTTGTTTGCAAGAAAAATGAAAATATATTCCCATTTAAAGACATGTATGCAAATATTCATAGTAGCATTATTGATAATAAACCAGAAACACAAATGCCCTTCAACTGGTCAATGGATAAACAAAATGTGTTATATTCATACAATAGAATAGTACTTGGCAAAAACAATGTACTACTGATACATGCAACAATATAAATGAACCTCCAAAACATTATGCTAAGTGAAAGAAGCCAAACACAAAACACCAAATATCATATGATTCCATTTATTTGAAATGTCTAGAAAATGCAAAACTAGAGACAGAAAGCAGATCAGTGGCTTCCCTAGAAATTGAATTCAGGTAAGATACTCTCAAAAGAACACTTGCCCAGTAATAGCATCTCCACCAATGAATGAACTGACAACTCTGGCTTTGAGCTTCTGGCACAAATGAACTCTGTTTCTAAGCAATTTACGTGAACCTCTCCCTTTTTTTTTTTTTTTGCTTTTATAAAAGTTTCCCTTTACACTTCCTTCACAAAATGCACTGGTAGCTTGTCATTCCGTGCACCCAGATTATAATCCTTCTTCTCATTCTGAGTAAAATCAACATACATGGAGATAATTCTCTCTAGTGTCTTCTTTTAGGTTGACATGCTAGAGACAGACCAACTAAGATGGAGATTTAAAGTAGCTACGGGATTTGACAAATCTGATCTCCAGTCACCTTGGGAACCAACTTAGTATAATATTGGAAACAGAAGCCAGACTTCCCTGGGTTGAAGATGAATGCAAAGTGAGAAAAGAAAGATTAAAATGGAAAATTAGCCTTTCAAATAGCTTAACTAGCATGCTAGAGAATGCAAAGATATTTTACTTAATTGTCTCCATAATTGTTGGGAAAACTACACACAAGGTTTGCAACAAAACTTTCAGACTTTTCAGAGAGCTCATCTCTCCATAGAGAAATACTTCACAGATGTGAGCATGTGTGCCCAGGTTCACAAGCCTGACTAGAAGCCCCTCACATGAAATAATATCATTCTCAGCAGCCAAACAGTCATGAAGACAAAAGACAACCCAGAAAAAGACTCCAGTAACATAAAATCTGTACAGATTAAGGGAAAAACTTCTGCTTAATGGATGGTTCTGGTAATTGTTGCACAACACCGTGAAAGTACTTACTGCCACTGCATTATATACTTAAAAATGAATAAAATAGCTAGTTGTGGTGGGGTAAAGGAAAAGAGAAAACAAGAAAATACCAGTGAGAATGTGGGCTCAGCTTAGCCTGCAATCATTAAGATCATTTTCCACTTATTAAAGAGAAAGCTATCACAGATGCAGTCAAGATTTTAGTGAAGACTTAATACACAGATATATCATATTTCTGAATACAGATTTCTGAAATGATGACAGTGAAATTCCAGGAATAGAATTAGGAAATAATGTCCACTGAAATCAGTATTTTTTAAAAAGTGTTTCCAAACCATATGAATAGCTAAATGTCAGTTCCAATAAAATATGAATAGCTACTAAAAGTCATGAGATCTCAAAGCACGAGTATAGCCCCGCCAGCAGCTATCATAGCTCAATACAGGCCACTAACCGATGACATTATGCATAAAAGTGAGTTATTTAGATGCTCTTAAATTTTTAAATTTTTGGCCGGGCGCGGTGGCTCACGCCTGTAATCCTAGCTCTCTGGGAGGCCGAGGTGGGCGGATCGTTCTGAGCTCGGGAGTTCGAGACCAGCCTGAGCAAGAGCGAGACCTCATCTCTACCAAAAATAGAAAGAAATTA
>CAUYSK010101847.1:0-11469 GCA_963575035.1 Avahi laniger
CTAGCCACACCACCAAAATAAACAAAAGAAAGCAAAAGAAAAAATCTCAACCTAAACCTCACATCTTGTACAAAAATGAATTCAAATTGCTTATAGATCTATATGTAAAACAAAATAGTAAACTTTTTAGAAAGAAATATATGGGAAAATCTTCAAGACTTGAAATTAAGCAAAGAATTCCTACTCATGACAACAAAAGTAAGATCCCAACAGAGGGCCGGGGCATGATGGCTCACACCTGTAATCCTAGCGCTCTGGGAGGCCAAGGTGGGTGGATCGTTTGAGCTCAGGAGTTCAAAACCAGCTCTGAGCAAGAGCGAGACCTCTGTCTCTACTAAAAAATAGAAAGAAATGATCTGGACAACTAAAAAATTATATATAGAAAAATTAGCTGGGCATGGTGGCACACGCCTGTAGTCCCAGCTACTCGGGAGGCTGAGGCAGGAGGATCTCTTGAGCCCAGGAGTTTGAGGTTGTTGTGAGCTAGGCTGATGCCACAGCACTCTAGACTCCGGCAAAAGAGTGAGACTCTGTCTCAAAAAAAAAAAAAAAAAAAGATTCCAATGGAGAATAATTGATAAATTGGACTCCATCAAAACTAAAAGCTTTTATTTTGCAAAAACTCTGTTAAGATAATGAAAAGACAAGCCATAGATTGGGATAACATATGAGCAAATCACATATCTAGCAAAAGGCTTATATCCATATTATGTAAATAGCTCTCTAAGCTCAACTGTTAGGAAACAAACACTCCAATCAGAAAATGGGAAAAGATATGAGCAGATATTTTACCAGAAAAACGTACATATGGCAATGAACACTTGAAAAGACGGTTACCATTAGCGATGAGAGAAATGCAAATGAAAGCTACAATGAGATAACTTCACATACTTGGTAGAATGGCTAGAATAAAAACACTGGTAACACCAATGCTGGTGAGAACGCGGAGCAACTAGATCTCTCACACTGTGTGCGCTGGTGTGAGCATAACCTGACAGGTAACCAGTGTGGCGAACTGTTTGGCAATTTGGAATAAATTAAACATATGCTGGACATATGTATTTGTTTTGTATTGCTGAATAACTAATTTCTCTAAACCTGGTGTCTTAAATTGGCACCCATTTGTTATTAAAATTTTGTAGGACAGAATTCTGGAAATAGATTAGCTGGGTTCTTTAGGTCAGAAGCCTCACCAGGCAGCAGTAATGGGATTGGCCAGTTACATTTTCATCTGGAGCTCAGGGTCCTGTCCCAAGCTATTTCAAAGTGTTGGCAGAACAAATTTCCTGGTTTTTGTAGGACTGAGGACCAAGTTTTCTAGCTCGTTGTCAGCCAAAGGTCACTGAATCTCAGAGGTGAATTCTGAGTGCAAATGGAGCACAAGCTGGGCACTTTTGCTTTAGTTGGTTAGCTAGTTTTCTCTGCTCTTCTCATTAAAAATTGAGACTATTAAAAGATCATTTATGATTCCCACACCACACCACATCCCAACCCAACTCCTGCTCTGTGTCGCTCCAGATCCACAGCCCAGAAGTGGCTTTGCACTAGGAGGCAGCAACATCCCAGAAAACCCTCTCTTCAAGTGGCTCCAGGGCTCCCCTGGTTCAAGGAGTTCCTGCTCTTCCCCAACTCTGCAGAGCATTCCTGGTCCCCATTGTCCTGGAGCTCTCCAAATGGAGAAGCCTCATTCTCTGTTGCTGCGGCCTAGTTTGCATTGGTAAAAATGATTTCTAAGTTTGATGTTTTGTAAAATGTCATTGAGAAACAGTTCCCCTGTACCCTGAAACCCAATTAATTATAAAGTAACTCTTGTGAGGTTATCACAGATCAAATGAGGGTGATTTCAAGCTGGAAATTCTAAAAATCTAGGAAAATTAGGGTTATGAAAGGCTGCTTGGGTTGCTGCACGGTCCCCTTGTAGCGTGCGGCCTGTGGTGGATTCACCTCTCAAGTTCCCTCTGCGCCAGCCAATGTGGAATTACAGTCTGGAGTGTCGCCACGAGGGGGAGACGTTCCAGGACAGCCAGCATAACAGTCTTCAGTGAGGGGCAGTGAGGGGGGGCCCAGCTCCTCAGAGACACCTCAGCCCACCCCTGGTGCAAAGTGTTTGGATCTGCAGGTTCTGCCTCCTTTGCGCTCCTGTGACTGTCACTTTCCCTCAAGAACCAAAGCAATTGTCCTCCTGGCCCTCCTCAGGCTTCTGGATCCTGCATAAACTCCAATCCAGACAGATCATCGCAGGGCTCGGGGCTCCTTTCAATGTTGGGGCAATCTCTTTGTCCTACTCACATCCTGTGCAGCAGCTCGCAGGCGTGTTGTATTGGGTCCAGTAGTACACCAGGCTTTTGGCAGAGCAGCTCCAGCTGGAAAAGTGCTGAACACTTCAGTCCTGGGTCCATCCTAATCAATCTGCTCCGTTGCTGTGGATTTACCCCTGCCCTGCAGAATGTCACACAGGCTTGAGGCAGAACACGCTCCCCCACCCGCAATGCTACCACAGCATCTGAATTGTGTTGAGAGTGATCAGGCAAAGGAATCAATGACTGCCTAGCTTTAAGTTTTCTATCTGGTCATGCCGATGGGATAAGAACTGAGAAAATCCACATTTTTATATATTTCTTTGAAATAAAACAGGACAGCATCCATAACTAATCATTCCTGTGCATATTGATGCAAGCTGGGATGAAAGGAGTAAATTATAGCCTAAACTGATTCAGGACAGATTTGGTTCCCAAAAGAGTTTTGCAGTCAAAATTACACCGTAAATAGTAGGCTTGCAGAACATTGTAGATTTTGGAATTACTAATAAAGAATTGCAGAACTGTACTCTGAGTTCTACCAGTTATAGTTTGCAAGAGGGTTTTACAGAGGACTGCTATCCTCAGTGAATTCAAGAAATATTTCATTAATGTCATTCCCCCTCCACCCCCATTAAGTGGTACTATTGATAAAACTGCCAGAAAAAGTTGAGGATAAAGAAATAAATTCCAGACAACAATTTCTTTGCAATACTTACTCATTCATTGTCTTTTTTTAATAGATGTCTTTTGAGAAATAAAGGCCAAAGGAAAAAAATTAAAGACTTTAAATAATGGCATGTCAGTGTCCCCATCTGACATCTATGTCATCGGTTCCTGGAGTGATATATTGTATGTTGCACAGGCTATCTCCTACTGGAAAAATCCATTAAATAGTTCTTTTCGACACTGAAAAGACAAGAATATCGCCCTGTGAGCCACAATATGGATTGAATAATACTCTGCAATTCACCACAGACATGATGTGTGTAGTGGTCCAGCAACGTCATCTGTACCGTCAGTGGAGGTCCAGAGAATCCCGATCATGAGAGGAAGAGGGAGAGGCTTGGGGTAAGGTCTAATTCCATCTCCATCAGATTTCTTTCTCTAGATAAATCCTGGGAGGAGGATCTTTACAATAATTGTGCTGACTGCAGGGAAAGTTCTCTGGGTTGCTTTGGACCAATACCATTCTCTCTTTTCCCTTGTCGTTCTTGAGAATAACTGTTGAGTACACGGGGAGTGCAACATCCTGAGATAAGGGAGAGCTGGCTGGGACAGCCTGGGCTCTGTTCCTGTCTCTGCCTAGAACAAGATGTCCTTCAGTGCTTTAGCCCAGGATGTCAAGTGACCCTGGAGTATAGCAGATGGAATGGGCTGCTTATTGGAGTCCCTCAGCTATGGTGCAAAGGAAGCACATGCAGTTGAGACTCCATCCAACCTGGGCAGTTTTCTGAGCCTTGGGGGACTGGCTAACAATGAATGCTTGGCTTCTATTGTTCCTTGCTGCTTATCTCTAAGTATAAATTCACTTCATGGAACTCGCCTACGAGTGCGTTCTGTCTCACCATGCACAGACAAATTGGTAAGCAGTTCATGTTGAACTTGCTTCACACTTACCATTGCTTGAGCTTTGACAAAATATTGGGCATTGGTCTTATATCACTGCTCCTTTTGAACCCCAGAATGCAGTGGATAGTATCATTCATTTCCTTTTTCTATTGAGCGTTAAGACATCCTTGAATGCCACCAACTTGTAGTAGAGATTGCAAACAAGCCCCCTCCAGAGCTGAAGTGCATCAAGGCCTCACTATCAATGCTGAATGGCTGGTTTTCCATGCCCAGGCCACCGCTGCCTTTGCCCTACACCCTGGCACTCTTCCCAGCTGTGCTCACGAGAAATCCCAGATCTGAAGAATCTTAACATAGAAGGGACGCTTCCTGGGATTTTTGTCTGCCCCTCTGAAGACAGAGGTTTTGGGTCCTAGGAAGCCCAATATTGTAGGAGTGTTTGGAGAGGGAGAGAGATGAGGGAAACAGTAGAGCACCTTGAAGGTAAGAGGAGGGCCCCTGAGATGGACTCCAGGGCACTTCCACGGAACAGGGGGATTTCTTGTATTAAGTTTTCAGGACTGCTGCCAGTTCCCTGTATCTTTTGCAGGCTCAATGCCTGTGAGTGACCCAGCAATCATGACCCCAACAGACAACGCTCCCAACACCTGTGCGCAATATACACTACTTTGGCCCTGCGACCAGCAAAGTCAAGCGACCCAGGGTCCACCGTTGGTCCTGGCACCAACAACCAGCCACCCCGTCCCACCTCCTCATTCTTATCCAACAGCAACAGCAGGAACACACTAACAAAGATTTTCTCATTTGTGGACAATTTTATTTATTAATAGAAGGCGAAAGAAAAATGCACAAAGTGATCTGAAGGTAAAACTTCGTCCATCTCGTTTGAGCAAACGCAGAGGTGTTAGTGTGACATCATGAGGCGCCAGGCGCAGGCAACAGCCGGGCGTCTGGGCCCAAGCACATGGAATCCGCCTTCAGCAGCCTCCGAACTTCAGTTAGTGGCTGCCAGGGGCAGGAGGACGGCGATGCTCGTAACAGTCACGAGTGTCTAAGCCATCAGAGGTCTCAGGCTCCAGTCGTTTGTCCTCAGAGCGGGGAGACCCGGGCAAGGGAGGCTGTGGGGACGATCGCAGGCCGGGCCCCTCGCGGTGTCCCCCCTCTCCTTACGGCGCCTGTGGTTCTTCCTGGGTCTCTGGCGCCAGGGAGAGAGCGGGCGACTCTGTGCTCCGCCTCAAGGTGCTCTGCGCTCTGGGAAAGTAATCGTCTTTCCAGCAATTTCAGTGAACAAGCACTCAGGGGGTGGAAAGCAGACCGCAGTGTAACTCTCCGCTTTCCCAGGAGAGCTCTTAGTGGTAAGGACAGGAAGGGAGCATTCGGGACAATGAATCTACTGAGCTCGGCGCTGGTGGCATCTGGCCCCGCCACCTCCTCTGCAGCATCAGGAGGCTGCTGAACACCGCAGGTAGAGTGCTGCTCCACCATGATCATCTCACACCAGGTAACAGACTTTCTGGGCTTCAGGAGTCACCTTCTTTTGCGTTTTTATAGTCTTCTGGCCTCATGGGCGGTCCCAGTCAGGTGACAGGAAGGTGGATGGGGACTTTAAATCCAGGAGCAAGTTACATCAGAATCCAGAACTTATGAAATTAACATAAAGTCCTATCATCTGAGATGAACTTATTTGTCTCTAAATTCAAATAGTTTGCTGTAGAGATTGAAAAAAAAAAAAAGCACTATTGTGCCTGTGGAGGGAAAACTGTTTTGGGGGACCCTGGGTTGTAGACAGTTCATTATTGTCCCAGAACACATTGCTAGTATGGAGCAGAGACTGAATTCCTTTTTGGCATCAGAGCAACGCTTGTCACATGCCTGAAGGATGATTTAGGATGTTAGTGAGGAGCAAGCTGGGGTAGTAGCTCAGTTCTTAATGTGGTTCTTCTCTCCTCCAATTTTATCTTGTGTTGTAGCATTGCTAAATTAAAAGTATTTCAGAATTTGGTTACATGTGTGTACTAAGAAGATGCCAAGGTCTCAGGTGCCAATAACTTACTGAGCTACAGCACGATTATGTGTCTTTCTAGACAAGTGACTCTCAGCAAGTTACGAAATTAGTTTAGACTTTAGTTTAATCATTTCTGAAATGGAGGTTAAGTTTGCTCTCATTTTTCAAAGTACCTGTCATGAATACATTGGATAGTAAAAGTTAGTGTTTAGAAAGTGCCTGGCAGAAAATAATTTTCTTGATTGTTTACTAATATCCTTATTTTTTTATTTTGTCATGATTTGAAAGATCATAGAAACAAATACAAAATGATGCCTTCTTTGATATATTCTTTCTGTAAATGAATTGTTTTTTCCTTCTCACGTCACATCTATGGTGGAATTGTAATACATCTTCACCTGAATCAAACATTCTATTTACAAAAGCGTTAATGAATACAAATACAGAATTTCTTTATCGGATATTATTCTTTACTGCCATATTGTCCAACGGATCTCACATTTCACAAGCATGTGTTGATTTCCTATCATGTTCCAGGTGCTATGAAGGGAGCCACACACACAAAGAAGGAAAACTGGCTGCAGCTTTTACAGACCTCACTTCCTAGTGAAAGAGGAACTATGCTGTTAAAACACCATTCAGAACATAGCCCATTTCATGTTCATTGCAGGAGCTGATTTGAAAATTAGAAAGAAAAGTTCTGAATGTGATGCTTCCCTTCAAAGCCATATGTTTTTCTTAAACTGAAGAAAATATACAACTGTAGAAAAATAAGTGAGAAATAACAAAACAGAAAGAATGGGAGAACAGACAGAAGGCATAAGATTAGAAGTTCTAGCTGGGTGAAAGGTTTATTGGAGCACCATGGGGCCTTCCTACCTGAGTAGAAGACCAGGATAGACATTCTCAGGATGCCTGAGTGGTTAGAAGGGTGGGAAAGAAATAGAATTTTGGGGGGCCAGTGATGCCTGAATTTATTGTTGCTATATTTTCAAGGACCAAAAACTAAATAAATCAAATTTATAATGCAGAGAACTTTATATAACCCAGAAGTTTTATTTTCAGCAGTGCATTCCATCAAAAAATTCCATAAGATGAAGAAAATTTGAGCCAAAAAGTAGAAGCTAGACAATGTGTAATAATAGGCAATAGAAATAGAAATTTATTATACCCCAGTAAAAGAATATAAACATTTAGTAAGAGAAAGAGAGGGATTTCATGATGTTGTTATAACAAAAGTTGGCAAGACAGTTATACAAGGGTATCTATATCCTGATTCCATGTTTATAAGTGACCAGAAAAAATACAGGAGCACAATAATTTTTAAGAAATACTGGGAGTGGCAGTGCTTTAGAACTTGGAATGTAGAGGTTTTGTCCAAGCAAGTGTGTAGATTCCTGATATAGAATAATGCTCATCATTCTTGGCCTGGGGTAGTACTCTGTGACATGTCATTTATTTTCCCATGTGAAAAGTAAGATTTTTCATGGTAATTGGGATAAGTAAATAGCATAACATACCCTCTTCTCATTCCAGGTCTGGTTGGGTACAAAACAGTTTTGGGGCCAAACTTTAGGGGGCAAATGTGTAGGCTTTAAGAAGAATTGGACTTAGAAATTTGAGTAAGCCACAGTAGAAGTGTACTGAAAGCTATAAGTGGTCATTGGCAAGCAGGATTGTGGAACACTTTCCTTTAACAGCCCATTCAGGGTCTGTTTCTTCTCTTTCCCCATATTGATTAGTTACTTTGGAACTCAGAAAATAAAAGATAGAAAAAAACCAAACATTGGAATTTCTGGCAGTCTTTTATCTTCAGTGATTGTCTTTTTCCTTACATGCACTCCTTCGGAAAAAAAATCAAACCAAAAAAATGATATATTTAAATAAAGACATAACAGTGTCTTGACATACAGCACAATCATCAATTCTCCAGGTGACTGATGTATGTTTCACAAGGTAAAAATAACTGGAGGAATCAGAATTGAGTCTAAAATAGCAGAAATATCACCCTGTGGCCAAACAGGTAGACACTATTAATGCTTTTTCAATTTACTATGAAATGACCAAGAATTATTTCCTGGATATGATAATGTGACTTGTCAGTTATTACTGTGAGACAAAGTAGCAAATGTAAGAAGTCATGTTTTTTCATCTCTACTGGCCAGCATAATTTCACAAAGCCCCTAATTCTGTCATGATGTGCAGCTCTATAGCAACATACTTCAGAGACAAACTAAGAGAGAGCACATGGCCCTTCACATCCCCTGCCTGAGTCATTATATTCCTTAAAAGATAAGTGACTCCAATTCTTGCCTTTCCTTGCACATAGAATAACATCTGACAGAGTTAGTGATTATGCCTTTGTAATCTATAACCAGAGATACTCTTACACTCGAACTTTGCTATGATTATGCATGTACTGAATCTTCACCACCTGTATATGAACTGTGAACTGAAATACTACATTGCAGCTGTCTGACAGAACCTCTCCAAAGGGCTGTTCCTAGGCTATGTGCCTCGGTTTATATTCCTCAGTAAGACTTCTAAATAAAACTAATTTAATTCTTTAAAAGCTTGATTTTGATTTTTTTTAGTCAACATTAATATTTTGGACATCTTTGTCTGTTTATGGGAAGATTTTGCCTTCTTTTTAAATCAACCTGGTAACCCAATTTAGAGACTACTGTAGCATACATTCCTAGACAAGTCAAGTTATTGGTCTATGAATATAACAAGATTTGCTTGGAGAGAAATAATATTTGTATGTTTGCATTTGCAAAAATTACACATACTGCAAAATATATCAATAATAATTACTTATCTGGTAGGAAGTTGGTAAAAATTAAAGAACACAGTTTCTGTTTTGCTGTTTACCTTATGTTGTCTTATTTTAAAACATATATGAATTATTTTGATCAAAAGAATGTTTAGGAATAATTAAAAGGTAATAAAAGAATTCTAATGCTATTCATTTTACTTTTAAACCTTACGGTGGGGAATATTTACGAAGAGTTTACTACATGCTATGCACTACACTTGCGGTTTCATCTTTGTTATCTCATTTATTTAGATGCCATTTTTTTACCCATTCTACAGATAAGGAAATGTAGGTTTCCAGAATTGCAGTAATTTGCCTCCTGTCCTGCTCCAATAAATGCAACCAGGGACAGTAAGGTGAGAGGCGCATACTTCCTTTGCACCAAGACTCAGCCTCTTTATTCCAGCGAAGCCTGCGCGGAAACCTGCACGACCACAACCCAGGGATCTCAGGCGCAGTTTCTGAGCTCTGCGGAGAGGAGGGGACGCCAGTGCTGCCAAAGAGGACAGCAGAGAAGGCCATGGGCTCCGCTTTCTTTCAAAAGCAGTTGGCCATGGGCGCATTCTCCAGTGTATAGTAAGATGCTACCCAATTCCGGCGGTGTGACCATCCAGGTCAAGGCTGAGTGGGGGAGGAAGGCCATAAGAATCAAGGAAACCGGGTTATAATCCGGAAAGGCTGGCTGGGGTGGGAATTGGGTGGGATCGGGAAGGAATAAGTTGGTGCCCAGCCCCGGGGCTGAAGCTTAGTGTAAGGACGGCCTTGCTGAAATAACAGAAAAATAAATAATCCCATAATTTCCTAATAACAGCTAAAGATCAATCCTATGAGCTCTCCCTCTGCTCTCTCTGCTGGCAGGCAACCTGCTGGGACTCTGTTTTCACAAACATTTGAAAAGACAGAAAGGAAATGTAAATCTTTCTCTTTACATTCACCCGCTCACAGCCTTTAGAATTAGTTTTACAGCCTGAAGTTCCTGAGACGCTCCCAGACAGAAAGCAGGGGGCAGACTCCAGGTCTTAGTTTCCTGCCCAAAACCATATCTCAGGGGCAAAATCACATCCCCTGTGGAAAGTTTCAGAGATCACCAAGTGTCCAGGAACAGAAGAAACAAGAAAGACTAACAATCTGATGTCTTGCAGCTATCTGCTAATTTCACAACAATCAGTACTTTTTTCTTTGTCTCCATAAAAGTAGCAAGCCACTTGGCCTGGCTGCTGGCATCTCCCTTCTCTTTCTTTGGGGTGCCATGCCGTCTCCCTGCTCTTTCTCCCCCTTTTTCTTTCTCTCTTTCTCACTCTCTTTCTCCTTCTCCCCCCCTCTTCCTCTCTCTCTCTTTTTCTCCTCTAAGAAGGATAAAATAAACTTGCATGAGAACTCTTTCTCCACCCATGCCATGAGGCTTTCCCCCCCTCCCAACACTGAGTGGTAAATAGTGGGCATGGATGGCATGCAGTCTGGATTGTTTCTCCTTAATCGATTAATCTGTTTTCTCCAGAGCATACAGAATCATTTATGAATCCCTCACCACTCCAGAACTCTCCCCAGCCCCTGCCCGCATTGGGAATGGTCTCTCATCCTTCAGTTGCTTCTCACCAGGAGGCAGCGAAATCCTGCATAACCCCCTCCCAGGGCAGCTCCTGAACTTTCTGATGGCTTTTTTTTTTTTTTTTTTTTTGAGACAGAGTCTTGCTTTGTTGCCCTGACTAGAGTGAGTGCCATGGCGTCAGTCTAGCTCACAGCAACCTCAGACTCCTGGGCTCAACGATCCTACTGCCTCAGCCTCCCAAGTAGCTGGGACTACAGGCATGTGCCACCATGCCCAGCTAATTTTTTCTATATATTTTTAGCTGTCCAATTAATTTCTTACTATTTTTGGTAGAGACGGGGGTCTTGCTCTTGCTCAGGCTGGTCTCGAACCCCTGAGCTCAAACAATCCGCCCGCCTCGGCCTCCCAGAGAGCTAGGATTACAGGTGTGAGCCACGGCGCCCAGCCCTCTCTGATGGCTTTTAAACCCACCTTCTCTGCTGGTTCCTCCATCTACCTGAAAATAGACTGCAAATATATCAAATACGTGAAAATTCACAATGATACTACAATAGAACTCATTGTACACATTGGAAGATTTTAGCACACCAAAAGATTATTAGAAAATTGGTAAATAAAAAAATCATTAAACATTCAGATTTTCTTGCACAACTATATTTCAGGATAAACAAATAGTTGATAATAAAATGTTCCTCCTTTTATAAGAAGTCCAACTAATAAGGGAGGAATGGGAAAATCACAATATTACCATTTGCAATCCCTAATGAAGCAATGGAGCTAGACAATGCCCAGGAATGGCTCCTGAAATCATTAGGTGAAAGTTTGATGGGGGAACAACACCTGAAACCACTAATCAACTAATTTTAACTCCGACAAGACAAGTGGAGACAAGCAGACAATATGTACCTCTTGAAGTGATACAATAGGAGTCTGCAGCTCAGTATAAAAAGTATTCTTGCCAAAAAAGCTCAAACTTCAATTTGTCTTAGCTTCAGTCGTAACCACCAGCTGAAAGAATTACACCCTGGGGATGTAATTAGTCAAATCTAGAATGTAGAATATTTTACAAAAAATAACAATAGAATTTCTTCAGCCAATACATGTTAAGGGGAAAGTGGAGGGGTGACTGTTAGAGATTTTTGAAAAAGAGTGACATAAGAGACACATTATTTTAAGCAAGTTTTCTAGAAAGTAGAGGATGAAGAATAAAGATGCCAACAGCTCATGG